>JAVDOI010000092.1:0-240990 GCA_032191485.1 Leptoclinus maculatus | reverse complement strand
TTAGAATGAATCCATGTTCACTAAATATTTTAATATCTTGATCTATACATCCATTTCCTGTCTGTCCATCCTGGTAGAAGAATCGATCCTCAGCTGCTCATCCTGAGGTAATAAACTATCCATCTATCTATTGGATACAACCAAAATGTACTGTGCGGTGTCTCTCTCTCTCTCTCTCTTTCTCTCTCCATTTCTTGTCCTTTCATTTACTGTTCGCTGATGTCCACTAGTTACTGTTGCTACGCCTTTCGAAGATAACGTGGGGAGAATAACCTCTCGAAACAAGACAGAGGTCAGACAGATGCAAACTTCTTATTTCTAGCCGGCAAACATCAACCGTGGCTGTCAGATTGTGCTG
Organism: Leptoclinus maculatus; assembly: GCA_032191485.1. Lineage (NCBI taxonomy): Eukaryota > Metazoa > Chordata > Actinopteri > Perciformes > Stichaeidae > Leptoclinus > Leptoclinus maculatus. Next base: position 240,632 of record JAVDOI010000092.1, on the reverse strand, counting down.
CAGCTGGCGACTGAAACGGTCCCCAGCTGACTTTCTTTTTAAAAGAGGAATCTTGCAAAAGGGGTCTTGAATATGCACTTATTATTACTCAACATGTACAGACTAGATACATGATATAATGCGAAAAGACTGAGGCCAAAGCTCCCAGGTCTACCAAAAGCCAGCACCAGTTGTTGACACAAGACATGAGACACTAAAACAAAAAACAGCACTGCTAACAAGCACTAACAGCTTGTTAGTCGTAGTATTATGAAGCATGATGATGAAAAACTGTAAGATCAGACTGTTATTATGTTCCAACATAACCCCGTTTGGCTGCTTAGCTCATATACTTGTTTCACTTTCAACGGGACAAGAGAAAAAGGCTTTTACGATGAGGACTAACTGATGTCTTTGGCAAACATAACTCCATCTCAGGTGCTGTGCTGTTGGCTGCATTGTAAACGTCCCTGAATCCAATAAAGAGCAGGACAGAGATGCTAACATTAGCCTCAACATTAATAGCCTCTAGGAGCGGCTTCCCCTATAGGGAAACACTACGCAGTGGATGTGCTAGACAGGATATTTTAATATATGAAACCCCACAAACTAATTAAATTAGTTCCTCGGCCTCGGATTGGTTAATACAAGGCGGTAAGCTCGTTAGCCGGACACGCTCGTCTCCGCGGCCGCGTCTGATGCGCGCGGGGTCTCGGAGTCGTCATCCTCTACAGGGGGTTGCCCCGTGATCCTCCGCTTGCGTGCCCGACACCCGGATGTTCGGGTCTTCTTCCATCAATTAGCCGCATCGTTGTAAAAGCCGCAGTCTCAAAGCGTGTGGAAAAAAAGTAGCGGCTTATATGCCGGAATTTACAGTAATTGTTTCTCAATGTCTCTTTCCTCTCTTTTTGCAGATTACAACAGTATGAGGGATATATTTCCCCCCAGACACAGGTGAAGAGGGTCTGATGTTAAAAGTGGAGGAACACCAGCTGGTGTGTAATCACTGTTTTAGCCCCCCTCTCGGTCATTAATCAAAGTCAACATACTCAGGCAGGTGATGTAATCCTCCAGCCTCGTCCACTCCACAGGAGCTGGCGCCCGGGAGGTCTGATACAGGCAGCTAATCAGGGAAACAATGGAAAAGCTGGGGACCTGGATAAAGACCATGTATTTGAATAAGTAGTGATTTTAAAAAGTCAGTAAGTGTTCATTTAAATGCGTCTGAAGCGCAGAGCCTTGCCAGAGGCTGCATTTACACCTGTCGTTTATAACCTACAGAGAGTGCAGCCCACGTTGGTGTCACACAGAGCTGTTGTTTTCTTGTTCAATTTCTTTGAATATCTTTAACCAAGAATTAAGCCAAGTCCTACAACATCTCTGTATTCTGTGAATACACAGCCTTTGATTTGTGAGTTTTATCTTTAATTGCGCCCGAAAGGCATCCGTGGCTACTTTTAAGTACTTGTTTGCTCCTTTGTATAATATTGACTTACTTATCGTGCTTTTTTTTAACTTAATTGTATTTACAGGCCAACCAGTGTCACCCTCCTCTTATTTTACGTCCGTTTCTTATGTCCGTTACACCTCCTCCAGTAATTCATTGTGTTCTAAAAGTCTAAAATTCAATGAGCTGTGGTACAAAGATGATCTTCAGGCATTGTGAATGTATTATGAATACATAGCAATTATTGTCAGAGCAGCAGCAAATTTCAGCCACATACAGAAAGTCCAAAACGGTCCAAAAATAATGTTTAGTTTGTATAATTGGAGAGACACATTGGTGCTTCTGTAATTATGTATATTTAGGATTTTCGGCTATGGATTATCAGCGTGGTATTAAGAGGCTCACGATGTTTGAGGCAGCATTTGTAATAATGACTTTGTTCTTGTTCGTGTTCTGTGAGTATTGGAAGGTCTAGAGAGAAGAGGGAAATTATTTTCTCCAGATGAGGATTACATAGTGTCATCCAAAATACTCTGCTCTGCATTTATTTCCATCTTTGCGCGACAAGTACTCCACCAGGCCCATTTCCTCCTCAGTCCTTTCTGATTTACATCATAATTCGCTCTCGAAAGCAGAAACTTATTGGCTACTTTTAATCTAGAAGATCTGGGTTCGAGAACCTGCAACCCCACACACACACACACACACACACACACACACACACTTGTGATTGATGCCGCTCTATATAATTCGGTTTGGCTTCCATGTCATCATTTACGATTTATTTTCATTAGGCAAAGGCGCTGCTGTTGTGCAATTTTTCTCCGCAATAAACAGTGACTGCGAGACCAAGCTGCAGCTTCATAAAATACCACACGCATCTTCTTGAGTAGTGGCTGTGAAAAATGCAGCCAACGGGCATCAGTTGTTGTTCTCCCCCCCCCCTAACAGTTGTAAAGTATTAGTGAGAGAACACCTCTATTATTTTTAACAATATTGCTGCTCCTCAGTGGCAACCCGCTGTTGGTTGTTAGTCACACTTATCAACTCAAGGGTAGCGTAACTTCAAAAGGCGCTCAGATCAGAGCCAAGCAGTCAGCCATTAGAGAAGAAACAACATATTAGCCGTGCTGTCTTTGACGGCTCCTTCTTCCAAACTTAGAATGACAGTGTGAAATTAGACTAAAGTGATTTGGAACAGACTTTGAAAGTTCAACCTGAGGACAGCAGCAGAGGTTTTGTATTTTCTTGCATCTCCGGCTTATTGAGAGCGTTTGTTCTCAATGACTTCCTCACAATTGTAGCTCCAGCTGCAACCACGGTCCTTGCATTTGCTCGAGTACCATTTACATTTTCAGCATAGTTTTTATCTGGATGTTTACATATTATTAAGGCCCACTTGTTTTTCTTTTGATCTTTATTTTAGTCTCTTATTGAGAGCATGGTTTGGGTTCAAACAAGTACTATGATAAAGGGCTAGGGAGACATTGTGATATGGGTTAAAATGACTATATTGTTAAGGTTAGAGGACCAAAAAGAAGCAAAGTGAAACATTAGCTACTAATATTAAATATTAGCTACGAACGTTGTATGAGAACTGCCATGCTTTTCAAATAAATATGATGTGATGTATGCGAGACTCATCACTAAATAGTTCTTTATATATAATCTACTTGTGAGCATTCCCTACCCGACTGAAGTTGCGTCAGTGCTGGATATCATGCAAATAACTTGACACCATGGGGTGCTGCCAGAAGAATTTCCTTTTTTCCGAATGAGTGATGAAAACAAAATGCTAAGCAACGCTTTCCTGCATCCAAACCCCACACCTACATGCTCTCCTGCTGAGGCTCACAACGGATTTTTGGCAACTCAAGTCACTACAAACCCTGGAGAAATGAGAAACAAGGGCCAAGGAAACGGTGCTGTATTCAAAAACACACACAAAAAAAAAAAAACACGGCCGCACAGAAGTGACAAAATAAAATCAGGCTATAAAGCATATACTAGTCATTATGTCACTCAGAACATATACAACACAGTTATTTCATTAGAGCTCTGATTATATGTTTACACCAGACAATGGCTCCTCTGATTAATTTCTCCACCAATATCCAATGTTGTATTCATACAGAGCTGCATGTCTCCAGCTTCCCCAATCCTTATCAGTGTCCTCTGTATCCAGCTGTGGCATACTACTTCCACCATCCACAAACAGGAAAATACTGCATGGCAGTGGGGGGAGAGTTGGTTTGAGATAAGTTTGTTTGCTCCTATCTGCCTCTAGGGAGCCCAAGGGGAACACACTACAGTCCATTCAGCTATCAGAGCAGTGAAGGGCATTTCGGACATCAGAACAGCTTATTTGTGTGTGTTCACAAACAGAGTCTCAGCCTGTCGTTCTGACCAGACAGCAGAACAATAAGTCAAGTAGAGGAGGTCGTATTTAGTGCTATATATATTTAGTATTATTTGTCTTTTTTGCATGGTTTATGCTAAGCTACGCTAAAGGTCTTCTGGCTCCAGCTTCATACTCACCGTACAGATATGAGACTGATATCAATCTTTGTCATCCAACTCTCAAGCAAGAAAGCCAATAAGCATATTTCCCAAAATGTTGAACTATTACTTTAAAAAGTTACAGACTTGCAACCGACTGAATACATCTCCGCTCACTTCTCCCTTTGGTTGGATTAATAGATTTGTCGATCAACAAAAAAAATTATTCATGAAAAAATATATAATTTATTGACTAATCAATAATGGAAATAATCATTAGGCACAGTAACTTGTATTTAAAAATCAGTTTTTATGTGTATAAAGTTAGAAAATGTGTCTCAACTCACTCGAGATAATCAAAAATGGCCTCTGGTCTTGAGGTAGTTATTTTTCGTAGACCACAGAAATGAGATTTATGCCTTTTTCAGAGTCAACTTTGGTGTAAAATCATCTCACCCCCGTTTCACTGGAGACATCTTAAAGTGTGTTAAGGAGTTTAGCGCCATCCACTGTGGTGCTGCTAAAATGTGAAAACTGTACATTAAATCTCCCATTGAAAAGGCACTCTATGGAATTTCCATGGCTCAGGCGAAGCAAAGCATCTGCAGAAATGGGCTCTTTTGTGGCTGAACCTTCTGCTTCTGTAGCCAGAGGGGACTTTTGTGAAGTGACAGTGGAGTGGATGGCCTGGGTCATCTGCTATTATTGTATTTGTGTGTGAAATTGCTACATCAATGAGGGCAGGTAGGTTGGGAGTGGAGCGGTTACTAAATGTGTTCCAGCATTTCTCATATTCAGGAGTGGTTTTTTTTCTTTTTCTCTTGCTTCTTCTGACTTCAGTGATGAAAAACAGACTCGTTTTGATAAGTTGAAGGACAGAAACCTACAGTCTGCAGGTGACTCGATAAGTACCGACTTCTACTGGGGAAACTCATCTTAATCTTGTCTGTCCAAGTGGGGAGAAAATATCTGATGTTCATGGCCATGTTGAAACCACTTGAATCACCACAGAAGAAGAGAGGCTTTGTAATAACATTTTTTTTTTAAGATTTACTTCATAAATGTATTCAAATTTGTGCACAAGGCACGGTAAATCCTTTTCAGGGCAGTCGTCAAGATGTTTCACTACTAACTACAAATGTCAACCTCATGGTGGTGAGAAGAAAAGTCAGGGGATCACCAAAGTCATGGGCTTTATCCTCTGGGGACCATGAATGTCTCTACATAATGACATGAGATGTTTCAGCCGAGAGCCGACCGAAAGCATGGCAAAAAATAGTTTGCTGCTCCTTAAATGGCAATGTGCATTATGTTGAGGAGGTCTTTGTCACTGGATGTATTATGAAGAAAGAAAGAATCCACTGCTCCCTTAGTGAATGAGCAGCATTTCTAGTTCTTAAGATCACACGTCTTCTTTTTTTTTTTAAATCCCCTTGAGGACGCCCTTATCCTCAGAGACTGATTGATCCAATTTTCTGATTAATACCACTCACCCAAAATCATTCGAGGACTTGCACACACTTAGCTGACGTACCAGGGCACACTCCCGCCAGAATGAAACACTGGGTAGCAATTGTTTTGTTGCCAGCAACATTCTTGGTCTCACAGGTAAAGAACTTCTGAGTAGATCAAGAGTGGAGCAGACCGCCTGTCCAGCTCCTTTTGGCAATGTCTATTATCCCGGTTTCATCAGGTCAAAATCCAGTTCTTTAGATCAAAACAATCTTTGAAGTGTGATATGGTCTTTTGATGTAACGAAGAAATGTGGGAGACCGAAAGTTAACCACTCAGGTCTTTAAACCAGTAGTTAAGAAAATGCAACACTCCGGGGACAAAGTATGTCTCTCTTTGCAGCATCTTCTCTCAAAAAGCTGCCCTTACTCATTAAAAAAAATTGACCTTGATTTAATAAAAAGACAACTGAAGGTTCTTGCTTGAGACTTTTTCCTCAGTTAATCAATTAGAAAAAAGGTCAGAGCACAAATTACTTTTAATTTAAAAAAAATGCATTAAGCAGCATCTTCGTGACAAGCAAATTAAAAATCACAGCTGTATCAGATATAACAAATCTTGATCGACTCTTGATTTGTTCCAAATTTTACTTTCATCGACTTGAGCAAAATTCAATCTTCACCAGTGATTACATTTTTTCACAGATGAACATAGATTAATAAATACCCATGAAAATCTGGATCAAAATCTGAATGTAAACGCCCATAAATCCCCTGAATTTCTCTACTCTCACTTTCTTATAATCTCCCAACTCATCTCTCACCATTTCTCTGATGGTGATAAAAACTCAGTATTTGTATTTTAAAACATCGTGCTGGTATATTAAAAAAAAAACTAAAAAAAACTTTTCTGAGCTTGAGCTAAACTGACGAACGCATCGTGATGTAAAATGAATCATTCAGATTCAATCACTAGCACTTCAGTCCAGGCAGAAATATACACTTCCTACTAATTTCGTTCCACACTTCCGATTGTGGGAGGCTGTAAATTGAGACTGCATTTGCTATGATGAGGTCTTATCTGTGCAGCACATTTAAGTAGAGCCAGTAGAGATGAGCACTGTATTTACATGCTGCAATCTCGTATGACCTTTCAAAAGAAATCCACTAAACCGGCTCGGTCGATTATACAGAACAGACGGCCCACCTTTTAATTCCATTTCTCAATTACAGGACAAGAAGAAATTAAAGCAATGATCAGACGCATTCAACTTCCTGTACCCTCTCAACTCATTTGTCCTCTCTCTTACCGTCTGCTGCAACATGGGCTCAAATCTGCAAAAGTCCCAAACCTAAAAGCAAAGGTTGTAAAGCACACAGACGTTCTTGCTCGAGGGGATCAGGCGCAACATTTTTAAATCTTACGTGAGGCATTCAAGAGCTTCATGCGGGCAGAGTAGCACACATTTAGACCATCTGCTAAACCCTTGAGTAACTGCAGCTACGCTTGAGATTTCTGTCCTCGAACGGCACACATTTGAAGTTTAGTACCACAACAAGAAGAAGGCTTTTAGGATGAGCACTGTGTTTGCCAAATGTAACACTACCTCAGGTAAAGTTGGCTGCAGTTGCTGGTTGGTTTTTGACTCAAGCTTATGTGCATCTCCCCCTAAGACGTACCGGAGTCTCGCATTGCCTTCCCCCTTCTTCCCTGGATTTTTGTTGTTCAAATATTTGTGTCATCCAATCTACTCGCTTCTGGCTGAGCCAAAACATGTACAGTGGATCATCTGAATCCAGGACACGGCGGTTTGTCAGGGAGAGAAATTGCATGCATCTCCAAGCCAGGATCTCAGGGGTAGTTACTTTCTTCACAAGCACGTCATTCTTTTACGCAGATGGACATTCACAGAGGCCACGAAGTCACAAATGTGCACCTGAATAAAATATGCTTCATAAAATCAGATAACAGGGACTTTTCTAAACCTCATGGGGTCCATGCAAAAGTTACACATCACCGATAAACAAAATTAATTGCCTTCTCGCTTTCCCCGGAGTTAATTGCCTTTGGGCGTTTCATTCTACAGCTTAGCTCCTCGTTTGTTATTTAATTATTTATTCATATAGCAAATTATCATTATTTACGCTCCCCTCTGTCGTTTTTTTGCTCTCAAGCTCTCTCGTTCAGCCTAATCCAGAGGTTCGAGGTGAGCAGCAGTAGAAATGTTCCATCATGAATAAACCATTTAATGCCCTCTTTCTCAGCACCACTATTAAGCAATTTGCTGTTTGAATCAGTGCAGCGATATGCCCTTGCGGTACCACCACGGGAAATGTGTTGTATTGCTATGCGTTTTAAAAACTAACCCAATGTCCAAAGGTGAAAGGTTGACAATTCAAAAAGGCGTCAACAACGGTCAAATAAATTGTTCAACAGTACTGAGGTTTTATTTTTTCCAGGGGCTCTTCTTCATTCTTCCTCTGTTCTACAAACCAGCTGTATCAGGTTGGCGGGTGTCTATCTTTTGTTGACGATTTCTCTCTGGCACTGCCGTCTTCTCCACATCAATTAATGCAAAAGCACGCTCCGATTTGTTTTGCCATGTTTCAGATTCATACAGGACTCGTCATGAAACAGCAAAAAGGATACTATTTCCACCATGACCTGGGCATATTTCTACTCTAACTGGCTGTGTAGAAATGCTTTCTGTGAGGTGCGAGGTAGAAAACGACTGATTGATGTTAAAAACAATTGTGCAAACAAGATATGATTACCAGCTTTGACAGCGACGCTGGTATTGTTTTTTTTTACTGTGCGAGTCTGTGTTTGTGTCACAAACTGTGCAAGATGCAGTCACGAAAAACTCAAGTCTCAAGTCTCATGCTGTTTCACAAGCATGTCAGAGAACTATGGTGGCCTTCAGGTAAGTCTTAGGTCTCTAGTTATTAAAGTGCAGATATAATTGCTCAGACAATAATGGATTTTGAACGCGCTTTCATAATTGCCAATTTAAGGATGGAGTAGAGTTTTGGCAGGCTCCAGAATTTTGAACGAAAAGCTTTTTAACATAATTTACGTGATGAAAATGTCTCGATAAATACCACTTCAACCAATGAACGGCCAGCTGTTGCAGCAATAAAACTTTGTAAGGAAAGAAAAATGTCACGAAGTGTGACATTCTTTGGCTCCAATGCCTGAATATCACAAAACAGTAAAAGTAGAAATAAGAAAAACTGAAATAAGGACGCCAAATACTGCCATCAATCTCTATTCGCTCGCCCTTCTCTCTCTCTCCTCAGCTCAGTGAGACTGAGTAGCTGCATTTCTTTGTAGCAAAGCTCTGCTTATTCCTTTGTTTTTATTGGCAGCAAGAGACTTGATCTGTATGGTACAAGAGAGGAGGCCACAGTACTGCTGGTTATAGTCGTATACACTGCTCATCTGGGGAGATTCATGAAGATGTTTGGGGAAAAATTAAATGTGGGGTTGAAATGTCTAAAATGATCAAACCCCCTCACAAGGGCAGCAGTTAAAAGAAACTGCAATGGAAGAAAATCCTGAAGAAGTAGCTTTATCATCCAGAACATGAGGCACATGTCTGACACTCCAGCTCATTAGTCATGTTTTTTTTTACCGTCAACTGCAGCCTACCACACCCCTCACGTCTCCCTATCAAAGCCTCTAACTCTCACATTACCGCTGACGTCGGCGCTCAGCTGCGTCTCAAACAAAACCCTCTCCACCTGTGTCAGTTGTGCTCAGTTTGAATGCACCCTGGAGGGCCGTATTGTCTCCGTTAATTCACACTGGGCGGATTATCATAATGCTCCAGAGTGTTAGTCAACATGTTGCTGTGGATTCCGTGCTGTTATGCTTGAATTCCCACTGCGAGGGAGCATCCCCATGAGCCGAATCATACCAAGAGACTAAACTCCAACTGGGTTTGCTCGGTGACAGAGAGAAAGCAGAGTATGTCAGAAACACTGTTCGTGGCATGTTCACGATGTCCAAGTGTTGTTTTCGGTCTCTTGATACTAACTACAACATCCCCTGTGGCTCTGAAGGGATCCTTTCTAATGTCTGAAATAATAATGATAATAAGCATCTCAGTTTAGGCTTGCAGGCTGCAAATTTATAACAGAAAACCTGCGTTACCAGCTGGACATGTGGAGTTTGAGAGAGAGGTGTGTGTTTGCCAGGTAAGGGTTTTCATGAGAGTAGCCAGCCAGTTGCATTATGGGAAGTGTAGGAGCAAGTGCATTTAGAGCTGAACCCATACCAAGGACTAAAAGTCAGATTATCTCAAATTATTGTAAAGTTTTCATACTTCAACTTGTAGTTTTTAGCTACTAAGAGAAGAGTTTTGAGACTTTCTCAGCGTATACTCTCAATAAATCCACTCACTCGATTAGTGACAACTTGGCCTGAATCGTCAATTTTTTGACTTTTGAACACTATTGACAACCTCACATCTCGCAATTGCATAGCAGTGGTCACACTTCAGCCTTGATGCTATGATGCATGCAGAGTAACACACATCATGCCGTCTGTTGCTGCATCTTTAACCAGCTGAAAAACAACAACAACAACAACAACAACAACAACAACAACAACAGCAGCAGCAGCTAAACAAGCAAAATGGAGAAAAGGTCTGACCATCACATTAGAGATATGCATCACGGCTTACCTCACCGTGTCTGTGTCTCTCTCACACACACACACACACACACGCTGACACACAATCACAGTACTTAAACCCCCCCCCCACCCACCCACCCACCCACCCAGCGCACCCCACTGGTGTCCATGTCTCGGAGTGATTAATGGTTGTTCATTGTCCCCCACACTCACCTGCATTCAGCTGTTGATTGATGGGCCTGTGTGCTTGACAGATGGACAGATGTGGCATGGCAGAGCACCCAGGCAGGGAGCAACACCCGCCATCAGCAGCCGCTTCCTATTTAACGATTACAGAGAGGGAGAGAAAAGAGAATAGATTTGCCATTTTTCCAATTTCTAGTGGCTCAGATTTTGTTTTTCTTCTTCCGTGAGCTGGTCAAAACAGCGACTTGTTGACATTTGATGGAAAGATCACTGAGAAAACATGAAACGAAAGTGACAGGTGACCACGTTTATGTGCCCTCTGAGGCCATGTTTTTCACGATAAAGCGTTTTGATTTGCCTCAGGGCTTACCGGTGGCTCAGTTGGAGTCAGTGTTTGCTTCACAAGTGCACCTTCCCCCGGTTTGTAGCAGTGGTTTACTGGGCTCGGGCTAAAACATAGATTCAGGAGCCAGATGAGATGAGATGAAACAGTCTGTACAAAGCAGGCCGGCTAAAAGAGAAAGCAGGAAAACAATCCACCAAAGAGTAGGTGGGCAGCCATACTCTGAGTTAGAAACTGAGGTTGAAACAGTTGGAGGCAGGAATAAAGACCAGAGAATAACAGAACAAGAGAGAAGGTAAACAAACTAACCAGGATACTGAGGAAAGTTAAGGAACAAGGAAGTCAGCTGACAGGAAGAGAAAGGACAACATGCTGAGTCCCTCTAGTGGACAAGATGGGTTGACTGGTGCTCCCAAATCAATACTACATCTCTACATGGTGACAACCTGAGCCGGTTTTCAGAATGCAGGGTGTTAAGAAAAGCTTGTTGTGATGCTGGAATACTCACAGCTGCAAAAAGGTTAGAATACATTGCAGGTGGGTAAAGTCTGTGGCAGTAAGTTGCTCTTTAAACTCCCCTGAATGCGTCGACTCATCACCGTACTCAGTTGAAATAAAAGCTGAAATACCTTAAAGGTAATCTTATAAAGAAAAGCATCAACTATATTTGGTATTGATGGTATGTAAAATGTAAAAGTAGGTCATGTAACATGTAATCACTTTTGATATCTAACAGATTATTGATGTTTTTTTTTTTTTTTAAACAGTATAAAATAGACTTAATGCATCTTCAATACACTCTCGACTGATTTGTTGTGCTTTGGTGCTTGTCAAGAGAGGATGTCAAAGGTAAAATCTTATGAATAGTGTCGTAATCTCATGCCATAGTGGCTCATTGTTGCTGCTCTCTGAAAAATAGACTTGTAATCTCAAAAAGGCTGTGCTTTTTCTAAAGTTGTACTGGCTGACACCTGCTCCTCATCCATTAGCAGTCTTTGAATAAATAAAGTGGAATATAGTGAAACGGCCTGCAGCGAACGTCTTGATGGATATGAACCAATACACAACATTAGCCACCGTGTCTTCCTCTCCATTCATCATTCCATCTATTCTTAAAGCAAGTCTTACTTAGTGGTAGGTGACACCATCTCTTTACTATCCATCCATACCACCAAAGCTCACCGTGCGGCATTTGAGCTACAAAACAGAAGCAGAGAGAGAGAGACTCTCTATTCTGGGCCGCTGAAGTGAAAGCGGGGGTTTGCGTTAGAGCGGCAAGACAGAGCCATAAATCATATGTCTACTAATGGCAGCTCCAAATGAGCCCTCTCATCAGAAAAGACAAGTGCCTTGCTTTGTGTGCGACTTCAGGCTCCACTATAACATCTGTGCGCTCTCAAGCAACTGTGCATGAGATATGTGTCGTCCTTGTATTCATTAGGAATTGTCTACTGAGCCCTAACAGTTCAATTTAGTGTAATTTAGAGCGTATCTGGAAAAGCAGGCTGTGGCAAACAATCGGGAGCAGAGAATTCTCTTGTTTCTGCAAAAATGTTCAACACCCCAAAAAATACCTCCTTTGTCCTTTGTGACGACAAATCTGAACCTTGAATTGCATTTTAACTGAAAACGTTTTCATACAGTGCAGTGTGTGTTGTCAAGATATGATTTTTTTTGTTTTTTATTTTAATATTTCACGAATATAAAATGTCACAGTTTTAAGTGCTCAGATACATGCTTTTGCTTTCCTCTGTCATCTTTGTAAAGTATTGATGTTTTGAGGCAACAACCAGAGAGAATATCTACATCTGCAGTGATTGGGACCATAAAAATACAAACTGTGACCCGAGCCCATGTCACAAGCGAGGTTGAGGGCTTTCGAGTGCACTCGGTGCCAAGATGAGGATAATCCAGCGGCTCATACGACGCCCCACTCTGAAAGCATAAATTAAAAGTCATACTGTATTCTGCACAATTTGATGTCTAACCCCAGCATGGGTCAGTGTCTCTTTTTGAAGGCCAAAACCATTGAATGTTGGGCTTTTGTTCCATTTGGCACGCGTATAATGGAGTTTGAGAGGGGTATGCTGGTGCTGTATGGAGATAGGGAATGAATGGAGGAGAATGTAATTACTATACCTGTCTATGCAACAATGGCTGACCACCTTTGTCGCCCCTCACTCCACTTGAGGAAGCCAGACAGCAAGTGCTGTTGGATTGTGGGAGCACAAAAGCCGCCCTTGCTTGCGACTCCCAAATCAGTGTCTTGCACTCGCACTCAGACAAGAGAAAAAGGATATGTCAAAGTCCTCTTTAAGACGTAGATGTGTGTATCTGAATGGGACCGTCTCCTTTTTCTAGCAGCGCTGGTAATTTTGTTTTATTTATCTAACTTTGTTGCTTGAAAAAAAAAAAAATCTAATTTTCAAGATGATACACGACCGAGAAATTATAGCAGGCATAAAAGTTGCAGACATAAAAATAACTGTGTAATAAAAATCGCTTAAAGGGAGGGATAATTATATTAGATATAAGAGTGCAAGTAAAAAAAGGAAATCTGCATGCCTTGTGCACCATTTTCTACACATTTTCCCAAAAGTTTGTTTGACATATTTGGTATCTTCCAAAACGTTGGGATCTCGCCAATCATTTTTAATAAAGCTCTGTGTGTTTGAACAAAGTTTGGCTGAACAGGATGAGTTTGTAATGAGTGACCCTTTAGGATATGAGAGGGGTTGAAGACATGGGGACAGGCTGGGTTTGGAGCTCAGGTTCATATCTCTAATGCAGACCTCTAATGGCTAAAGATCAAAAACCTTCCATCTGCACAGAAGTATAGGCTACTTGAAGGTTCACTTCAAGCAGTCACGAAGCATTATAATATGTCAATACAGTCTCCTCCCCCTCCATGTCTGCTTTTCAAAGAGCAACAGTGACATGCTTTCCTCTTAAGGCCGTAGCTGGTTGTCGCAATAAAATATGTTTTCAGCCACCGCGGGGGAATTCACAAAGAATGGATTGATAGCACCATGAATTGTGCATCATCTGCAACCGCTTGTCTGCCCCGTCTCAAGGTATATATATATGCATAAATGCACTTGAGGCCAATGCGTTAGTTGTGAGGGGGGAGAGAGCTTGAGCCAGAAGCCTGTGGTGACGCGTCGATCCCCGGCTGAGTCGATTCGGGCCAAAGTTTCTTTTTTGCAGAAAAAGTAATTTGTGCATAAATTGTATTTAATTACATTCTCTTATTTGCAGAAAGGTTTTGAGTTTATTTAAACCTGAAGTGATAAGTGCGTCTTCCTATCAAGGGAGACGCTGCGCACATTTACGCACAAAAACGACATGCAGGGGAGCTCAAAGCTAATTGCATTGCATGTCATTGCATCCTGATGGCATCTCAAAATAAATGTTTTTGAGCAAACACTCCTTATGCGCTTCAGTTAACGCCAACTCTCCGAAGACGCTAATAATTTCACTGTAGCTGCATGCGGCTAACGGCGCTAATCTTTGTGAATTGGGACTGTTTTTGCAACGAGGCTCGTTTGCATAGAATAAGGGCAGATTCTGCGCTAACTATATGAATATTACCTCGTTTAAATATGTGCAAATAGCACAGGAGAACCGAGCTGCTATTTGGGTGAATTTCCCACTTTGCGGGCACTTTGAAAAAGTACACAGGCACGCAATCCTGTGGATTGACCAAACAGTGTCGTGTGAGTTTTCATAAACTTTCACATCATTTACAATCCTTCCCCCCTCCGTTATGTGTTGCATGAGAAGGACGAGCTGCTCATCAGGTCACATCCTCCCACGACTTCCGAACAGCTTGTTTGAAACGCCGCTGCAAGTCCTCTGGGTTATCAAGCATGCAGAGCATGAGCACCCTGCCCCACTGCAGCCAATTACAGAGGAAATGCGCTGTCGGTGCACGATGACGTCACTCTGTGATTAGGCAACACGAGGCATGATGAGAAGGAGGAGTGAAGGGAAAGAGGAGAATGCGATGATCGTGATTATGAGCATGATGTAATATCGTGAATAGAATGACACAAAGAAGGCATGAAATTACATAAGATCTAAATCTGGGCTCGCTCTTTTTGAGTTGCTGTTTTTTGCCTGTGGAACATTGTGTTCAAACCTTGTAAGTCTAAAACCAGATCATTGCAAATTGGTCAATCTATGGAACGGTTGTTGGTTGCTGCTTCAACCAGCCCTTGAACAAGGAGCAGGAGCAGATGCTGTGGCTTGTAAAGTGTGCTGGGATTCAAACTACAGCTACGATCAGGTACAACACTTGGGCACTTGAGGATTTTCTATTCTTTGTGGTCAAATTGTTTCTATTCATGCATTTCAAGGTCTTCATCTTATTACATGACTGTATCGAGGGCAGCGTGTATCATGAATAGATAAAGTGGCTGTTATGCGATCACATAAGTGACATTTCAATAAGCTCTTATCATTCAGCATTACATTGACTGCTGTATTTCTGATTTCTCTTAAAAGCTGCTGTAATTAATATTACGTTCACAATGGGATGAAGTGAGTGTATTATGTGAAAGAGTGATTAACCCATAGATGACCATCACCCAACTCTACAGATCCCCTCAACTCTACAGTCTTTCAGCTCATCGTTTTGCCTTTTCCTTTTTCCTGCCCAGCACCAAACAGCAGAGGGACAAAGTCAGCGACTAGCTGCTGAACATACGTACGTAGAAGAGCATTTAGCAGCTAAAGGGCCAGATATTTCACATAAGAGGTGGTTGATTGAGAGCAAAACAGATCATTTTGATATGCATGATGCACTAAAGTTTTTCTTTTTTGAAGAAATTGTTGCATTACAAAACCATAGAAAATACAAGAAAAACAGAATCAAAATAGGGAGAAAGTTCCACTTATTTCGTCTCCGTCTAAAGAAATACAGACTACTGATTACCGCCATCTTTGTAGGTTACTGGAGCCAGATGGATTCTGGGTGAAGGAGGAAGGTGAGGAAGAGCAGCCACCACAGTTAAGCTTGAAAGGCTGAATCACCCGTCAATGAAACAAGTAACATGTAATCAACTGAAACTCATTTTAAGAGCTATAATTTATCTCTAATAGAAGAGAAACTCCTCAAAACTGAAAGAGGACTCATATTAGTAAGTTTCCATCTTACTTTGAGAAGTGTTTGATAACCTCAGTCCAAGTCCTCAAATGTTAAATAAAAATATAATATAATATGAATGGACACATTTTGACATAAATTCTGAATAAATGTAATCAGATATTGACAGCAGCATTTAACATGCATGTACTTGACAATTTCCAATTTAACTTTTTGAATTCAATTTAATATATATAGTGAAATTCACGTTTTACACCGTAAAAATATTGATATACGGCGTGGCGATTCAAGCACCATTTAGCAGTCATCTATTAATCTGTGTGTGCCAACAGTCTGTTAGCATCCTTGCAGCCGCTGGGGAGTCAGTGTCTTGCTCAAGGACACTTCACCAGAGTGGACACTTTCCAAAAACAGCAACTCAAGACTGGCTTAGAAAACAAGGGTCTGCTCGCCCACTGGGCCACTCTGCCACAATGTTTTGCCATTCTTGCAACTCGAAAAATGTCAAGGAAGAAGAGATTCCTTTTCATACTCTCTGGCCTTCCTCACTTTTCCGGTGACAGCTGCTGAGTTGGCACATGTGCATCATGCTGTTAAGCACAATCTTAGCTATGACAGCAGCGCTGACGGTGCACAGACACAGAGGGCACTCGGTGGATCTTTGTGATTGGCAAAAAGATATCAAGTGGAAGGACCAAAGCAAAAGCAATTTTCAGGAGCTGAGAGGAATATATTGAGGTCAAGTGAACTTCATTTTCCCCACATTCTCTTTACATGAAGTCTGGTCTCGAACACATTCATTATGTCGGAGTAGCAGCCCCATAACAGCTCATGCCAAAGTCCTGAATACTGATTCCTTGAGCTCTCATGACGTCTTCATGCAATAGTTATGTTACATGTGTTAGCAGTGGGGCAGTCTTCAGGGGTGATGTCAAAATAAAAGCCCTTATTCTACTTTTTGACTAAAATGTGAAAAATAGCTATAAAGATTCATGTTTTTCTGCCCGTCTGTGCTTTTGAGCTAAATTGACTGAATCTGACCTTCAATGTCAACAATGTCGCATGTAATTGTGAAAAAACAGAGGAGTAGAAAACCAAATCAAATCTGTTTAAAATGCTCATCAGTAGAGACCTTGATACGCTCTCAGAGGGAAACAATCTTCCAGCTTTCAAAAATAAATCAAAAACCCAATAATTGCTCAAATTCTAAGAAGTGGGAGCTTTTTTTTTTTTTTTTTTCTTAAGCGTTCATCTCTCCTTGAAGAGCCCTCACACCACACCCCAAACACACTCAGACAGAGTGACAGAAAGAGAGCAAAAGGTAAGATGTGCTTGGATGCATGATTTTTACGGTGCCAGCTTTAATGTCTGCGTGCGATTCTGCAAAAGGCATCTCACTCTCTGGGTTTATTGACCGGGTCCTTTCTGCCTCAGCTACAATGACCATCAGATCAGCCATCCTTTGCTTCACAGTTTATGAACTTCAAAGCTGCGCGGCCAGAAGCGAGCAGATGATGGACTGCGGGGACGTTAAAGGGAGATAGCGAAAGAGCCAAGGCTGTGCTCCTAGCTGTTTAATTTCAAATGAGGGGGATGACAAGGCATCCTGTGAGCGGAAAGTATGGGGGGGGCCTGCAGCTAGTAAATAAATCAGAGCAACAGCACACTGAGGCACAAGGCCCTGTGTTGCTTTGTAAGTAATAAGTGGGAGTTTCTGATCAATACGTACATTTACAGGCAAAGCTAGCAAAGTGGAGTGCTTGTTTGTTGGAGCATTTTGGCTGGCGAGTTGTGTATGTTGGATATTTATAAGGAAGAAGTTGACGCATCAGAGGAGGTGGTCAAAAACAGAATCACTTCCTCTTGGTCCATAAATAAGACGAAATGCCACATTTTGGAGATATTTCCAAGGTAAAAATATGACTTGTACACAGGCTTTTACCTGTCCAGATGAAGGAATAGTTAGACATTTTGGGAGATCTGCTCATTGCCTTTTTGTGGAGACTTAGATGAGAAGACTGACACCACTCTCAAGTCTCTATGGTAAAGAGGAAGAGAGAGCCAGGAGACTGTTAGCTTAGCATAAAAACTGGAACTTGATAGAAACAGCCAGCCTGGCTCTACTCAAAGATAACATCTACCTTCCAGCAGCTCTAAAGCTCAGGTTAAAAATAACACATGTACAAATAACATTGTTTATTAATGAGCTTTAGCTGGTTGTAGCTTCATATTTACCGACAGACATCGGAGTGGTTCTCATCTAACTCGCAGAACGAAAGCCAATACGAGTATAACCAAAACCTTTCCTTTAAAAGCCAGTTGATGAAATAAAAAGTCTTCCTTCCATTTATCTTTGTTAGCGTCCATACCGGGCTTATGCATACAGTATAATGGCTGTTTGTTCTACAGTGTGGACTGCAGTAAAGATTTCCATTAGTTTCCATCTTAATTTCTTATTAAGATGAAATTCTACGTTTGTGTTCGAGCAGCAACAAAAGCAAAGCAAACTTTTAAACCTGTCCAGTTGCTTACAATTAGAGGAAAGTGCTTTCATAAAACATGACGCATGATAGATCCTCCAAACCTCGTCGATAATAAAACTGGGCAACTCCAGGGACAAAGACTGGAAAAGGGCTTTACGAAAATAACTAATACGCATTTCCAACATTCAGAGTTCGGCACATTAAGGATGTGAATATGTAATTTTTCTCTTTTCTATTGCTAATTTCAGCCAGACAATTGGAGT
The DNA here is from genome assembly GCA_032191485.1 of Leptoclinus maculatus. Classification (NCBI taxonomy): domain Eukaryota; kingdom Metazoa; phylum Chordata; class Actinopteri; order Perciformes; family Stichaeidae; genus Leptoclinus; species Leptoclinus maculatus. The sequence continues at coordinate 222,235 of JAVDOI010000092.1, read as the reverse complement.
TGGGGCCTGTTTGCACACGTCTGTAACCGTTTGTGTCTGCAAGATGAATAAGCTTAGTCTTTGTGGAGAAAGATGACCTCTAAAATGACAACGCCAGATAAAAAGACTTTGTCTCTGCTCAGACAAAATAACAGCAAATGTCGTCCCTGAGGTCCAGTGGCTGATAAAAGGTTGGCTGTGCAACTCTCTGATTTGGACTGTGCCTGATTTAAGGTGATATTTTCCACACATCTATTGTAAGCATGCCCACACACACACACACACAGATGCACAACAGAAGGGAACTCGGACACAAACAACCACCAAAGAGCAGATTGTCTCGCATAAAAAAAAAAAAATTGCAGAGGAGTTTCTACTGTCAGCAATTCACTCCCCGCTCCAAAAAAGCAGAAAATCTACAACACGCTTGAAGTGAAGTGATGCAAAAGAGCAAAAGGTCCTCTCATAGTCCACTTCACACCGCTTGTGTTTGCAGTGCTCATCAACATTATGATCTAATTTGCATACGAGCCATATCGCACTTTGATACATTGACTGAATGTGCCATTATGTTTACCATTAGAGAATAGACTTTTAACAGCTTCTGTCACAGAGTGTGTCCTGTGCAATCATGCACAATAAGCCCTGCGCCACCAGAAACATGGCCACGTCTGACCTTCAATCATAAAAATCCCGAAACCCTGACCCTGAACAGTGATAGTCCGGTTATAATAAAGCCTGTCAAGCTGTTGAAGCAGTGTGTCTGGTACTGAGAGCAACACTCTAAACTGCACTAAAGCTGAAGCTGCAAATGTTAGCCTGCCTCATAACCCTGTGTTACTTCGGAGGTCAGGGGCATTTCTTACTACATTTTTCTATAGGGTTACAGGTTACATAACATATACAAATGATGCCAATGTTAGCAACAAGTTAGTTAAAATACAAACATTTATTTAAAGAACACAAACTAAACTAACAAAAGAAATACGCTGCCGTACCAGCCGAAGAAGAGGAGCAGCCAGCTCCCCGTTCAGGTGTGGAGTCTTTATATCTGGCACTGGCCAGCAGGCTCAGGTGTGTCTCATTAGCTGACGATGAACAACCTTAAAGACACAGACCCCCAGTGGAAGGGAGAGGTCGTCACATTATCATATACTAGGACTAACGAGATCTAAATTTAAATGCAAGAACAATGGAGTTTTTTTTTAATTTCGTCAACTGGTGAGGATACCGACTCCCGACCTTCAACAGAAGCTGCTCACGCACTGAGTTCATGAAAAAGAGATCTAAACAGATAACTGCTCGTGTAAACTGCATGGAGCACCTTGCTGTCAGAAAACCTGGATCTGCAGGGCATTTAAAGGGTTGAGCTCTCCACCCACGCAGCTCCAGGTTCCTACACTTCCTGAAGTCAACACACAACAACCACCACCACATACCTGTTGTGCTTCCTCTCGGGCGGTGATTTCAGCCTCTTGTGAGCACTCTCCTCACCAACTATTTCCTGTAACAACACAAGTGGAACGATCATCACACTCGGGGGTTACTCTCTGACAGTGAATTTCTTTTTGCACAGATCTTCTTACGCCCACACTGTCCACTCTAATTACTTTTGATTTGCTTATTTCACATCTCGGTCTGCGATATCAGACTTGCAATTTGGATTGTTCAGCCAAAATCGCCTCGAGGATTGTCCAAAACGTCACAATAAGAATGCAGGCGCTTGACTGATCAAGATGAGTGCAGCCCTCCGTTTGCAAGACGCGTCTACCTGCAAGCACAAATTCAAGATATTAAGGCAGAGACTCTCCATTACAGGAAGCTTTTTGTACTCAAACATTTATGATCTTCCTGATTTTATGTCTTCTTACAGCCCGTCATTAATTTTAACGAAGCTTGGTTAATTTACATGGAGTTATGTGCATTAATCCCCCAATGGGGAATTTGCTACGTTATTCTGTTCATTACTCTTTCTAGTTCCTCCACAGGAATTATCTGAGCAGGTGGCTACAAATAAGATCTGGACTACATTTTGCACTTTGGGGAGCGGCCTGTGTAGCGGACCCCAGCCGGACAATGGTGAAGCGTACTGATGTTTCCAGAGGCCTTTATTCATGTTCAACTGTCATCCTTATTTTGATGAACACAAATTTACTTTTCTCTCCTTATGACCTTTCTCCAGAAAACACCTTAAGAGCTACGGACCAGATAAAACATAAATGAGCTCTTACGAGTTTAAACATTCATTAAATTACATTTAAATATACATGGGAGCATTAATCAAACATTTTCTTTCATGTATACTTCTCAAAAGCATATGTTAAACCGAAATCTAGCATTAGCTTGAAATTACAGTTTAGTCATTTAGCTATACCTGTTAAGCTAACATTAGCATCTAGTTGAAACAGTAATATATCAAACACACAATGAACACAATAAACACACAATACCATGTTCCCGTTCCAGCTAGGTGCTTACCCGTTAATTAGGAAACTCTTATTGCAAGGAATATATTTTATAACACTTTTCTTTTTAGTCTGTACCGTCAATTTCTTACTTTTCTTGATGCGAAGTCACGCTACCATACTCTGACGAGATTTGGATCTGCTTCCGGTTTCGCCAAAAGGACTTCAAAATAAAGGACCCCAAAACGTAAAAAAGGCACTTACAAAATAAAAGCTAGCAGGAAGTGATTAACTTAGGTAACTTGCAAAGTAAAAGGTTTGTAGGAAAGAGTCCTTTACAGCCTGTAGTTGTTGATGAAGTAGCTTTTAGAACAGCCTATATGTAGGGCCTGTAATTGCCACACTTGTAGTGTAAATAACCATTGCAAATGATGATTAAACATGTCTGGTCATACATGGAACAATGATGACATGATTGCTTCTGCACCACCTGAACCTGAGCTGTATTATGCCGTTGAGTGGCAGGTAAAAGCCACACAGACGGGGTCACTGGAAGTGTACAGTCCAACTCTATAAAACATACATCTCCTTTGGGCAGAATCACTGTCCCCTCTGTGTCTGATTCACCCCTCGGGGAGCAATCACTCTTCAGTACCTTCAATACTTTTCTAGACAGTCGTTTTTCTCTCCCCTATCAATGTCAGACACTACATCTCTCATGATTTCCCTTAGTTTTGATTTGTCCTGTTGCTTTGATTTGACATAAATTCTCTGCCTTCATCTGCTCTGAGTATCAGAGAGTTGTCCACCGCCCACATGCATTCAGAATGCAAAATAATGATTTCCTATTTCAGCTTGAATTTACTGCCAAAGGAGAGTATCTGGCCATGCTGAAAATGTGTAACCCCGTATTGAATATATATATTTTTGTTTTTCTGTGGGCCGTTAAGTGTCATTTCAAGCTCTACTCAATATTGTTGCATTAACTTTTGTAAAAGGGGTCGCTCATTGACAAACCCACAGCGAAATAACCCATCTCTGCATTTCCTCTTCTCTAGAGAGAGTTTTAGCATCTTTAGCTCTTTTTATTTTTGGCTTTAAGGTCTGCAATTTTACTGTTTTGGTTCAGTCTCACCTCTCTTATCAACCCTAATTTTGATAAATAAATAAATACATATATATTTATGACTGTGGCTACCTTAACCATCTTTATTTTACAGTGTTGGATCTAAACCAGTAAAAGCATGATGTGTGAAACATTTAGCAGCACTTCTGAAGAGTTCTGCTGCAAAAAAGATCAGAAACATATATAACGGAGTCAAACCATGAGGGGTTTTAAAAGTAATCAAAAGACACAACTAAATTAAACAGAAGAAAGAATCATACATTGAGGTGTAAAAGGAATAAGGAGAAGTGCAGCCAGGACTAGAGAGATAGCAAACAACCTAAAAGCCGAATTAAGCAGCTGCAGGCTGAGCGGTTACGTCATTTCTTCAAACAATTCATTTGCACCAACTCGTGACGACTCCACGTGTTTTAAGCGTCCTCTCTCGTTGTTGCATCATCAAGGGTCCAGATCTAGCATAGTCTTTGTTGGTTTTTACATCCTCCCTCTCTCATCTTTCCTCTTGCCTCTCCTGTGTGCTCTTCAGCAAAGAAGAAATACTTAAAAACAACAACGCCGTTGCCTCGCTGCGCCCATGGAGGACTGACATCAGAGTGTTTTGGGTACCTGACAGCTCCCTAATGATTTCCTTTCGCTTTCCTATCCTCGCCTGTCTGCTAGCAAGTAATTATGGCCCAACTCAGCACGGATCAGTCTTTCACTGCAGAATCGTATGTTTTTGTGTGTGTGTAGGTGTGTGTCAAAATCACACTTCAGATTAATCCAAGTTATGTGCATGCTTGCACATTAAATGGAAAAACACACACCAACCAAAGCAAACCGACGTGAGAAGCCAAATAAGGATAACACTGAGTAAATTGTTCTTTGAATTTTGGCTGAAGATCCATGTTTGTGATTTTCTTTTTCTGACAGCAAGAGACACTCAATGAAAAATAAATGAATACCCAAAAAAACTCTTTAGTATTGTGCCGTCAATTTTAGCCCAATGATAGGAGCTCTACTCAGCCTCAGCATTTCTCCCCATCACACGATTTGCACCTCAGACATTCGATTGCGCTGACTCATCAACACGTGAAACACACAAAAGCTACTGTTTGACCGTCAGACACGTACACAATTTTACCATCCTGTGACATATTAGCCAATGCTTCATTTCCTCCCGGGATGAGTCCAGTACATATTGATTGATGCAGCTATGCTTTAATTAAACCTGCCTGGCATTGATGACCTGTTGATTCTAGATATTGAATGCTGATATCCAGTGAAGAGTAAACCTGCACAATCCCCTTTCCATTGTTCACTCACTGTTTAATTTCCGGCTACATAACATTACAAATCTGCCACATGAAACGGCAGGAGATGATCTATATAAGAAGAGGCAAATACCGTGTAGTGTGATGTATAAAATTACATTAATTAAACAGTGGCCTGGTGGTCGAGGGTTGAAGGTACCGACCGTGAACCGCAGCATACCTGGTTGGAGTCCATATTAAAAGCATCTCGACATATGTCATGCACGTTTTCTTCCACCCACAGGCATGACTCAAACCATGGGGTCTCTCTTCATGGTGCATTTTGGCATCAAGAGGCGGGTGGAGAAGTCAAGGGGACCTGCAGCTCTCAACCACAGACTGCTTTATAAGCTTCCCAGAGCCCCCCAGCCTTTAGCTTCCTCACTGGTTCCTAGCCAGAGGAATTGACAAACTGCTCAGGTTTGGACTCTTAAACATGTTTTAAAAATACTTTCATTTTTTTTTTTGGTTTAAGTTAAATAAAGCATGCCGTGGCATATTTCGGACCTCAAATGTTGTCCAAAACTGTTTCCAGTGGATAGCTCTGAAAGGCTGCGCCCATATTTATGAGCCTACTTAAAAAGTCCTTTGCTAAAAGGAAAGAATAAGACACATTTATCAAGCAACTTACGCTAACTCACAGAAGTGTTGGAGTAACCTTTAAGAGCAGCTCTCATATGATAATTAATTGCGTGTATACTCGGAGCTCAAGGATTTTTATTACATCTGCTCTCAAGTCAAAAGAAATATGCTAAATAACTTGAATTAGGCCTGCGAGGTGGAATGAAAGTAAATCATTTGTACTTTAAATTCCCAGTTTTCACTTTCAGCAGTTTGATAAATGGGGGCTCCTTGTGTGCCACGTTCACCCGGGTGTTATCTTTGGGCATTTCAGCACAGAGGAGCACTTGTCAATCACCTGCCACTCAGATTTAGCCTGACATTAGTCTGCACTCTTTGACCCAACCAAAGGCAATGCATGCTTCTTTGACAATCCACAATAAGAGAGCTACATCTGTAGGTTAATCGTCCAACTCTATCAGAACACTAGCATTTCAGGCCTTCTTCAACTGCTAAAAGCAAACACACCTATTCTCTGTGCTCTTGTTCCCATATTGCCTCATTGCCGGCCCTGGTGTTCCCTCGAGCCGCCCTCCCCCTCCCACCGCCCTGCCACTCAAAGGCTCCCTCACAATCCTGTTACGCTCTCAGTGTGGCTCCTCTCTATCCCCACTCACACTTTTAGGCCCGGTTTTGCTGAGCCTGGCCAAGATGTAACACAACCTTCCTCTGCTCCTTTTTCACCTTTATCTCCTGTCTCCTCCCCAAATTCAACTCGCCCATTATTTGCGCTTTTTCCCTTTCTTTTCTCTCTCAATCTTCCTGCGAACACCTCATTATCCCTTATCTGCTTTTCTTATTCTCTCTCCCATCTCTCATTGCCCCCCCCCCCCCAATCTCCCTCTTTTTACTGCCTCCGTGCATCTGTGCTAACCTCCACTTTTTTATTCCACCGACCTTAATCAAACCGTGCATTGTGTCCCTACCAGGTGTGCTGATACCAAGATGTTGATTGACTAACAGCAGAGTGCATGTGGCACATTAGCCTATTGTTTTTAGATAAGTACTCGCATGCAATGAGGCTATTTGGATCAGAAATGTGATCTGATGTGGCACTGAAATAGGTCCACCATTAGCACAGCAGAGTGCATGTGTAGATAAGGGCACTAGATAGCGAGGGCTTTGGCTCAAGTGCTCTGCAGGGTAGTTTCTTCATTTACATTAACTGTATTCATCTTCATCAATAGGTGCAAATGCTTTCTAAATCTCATGAGCCAGCAGTTCAAATCTTTTAAGTGGATACAATAGGGCACACACCAGCACTGCAGCTCGAAAACAATATTGTTCTGTCACTTTAACTGGGATTTTGTGCCTTAGGGCTGCAAATAATGATTATCTTGATTATGAATTCATTGTTCTGTTAATAAAGAGCCCAATATGATGTCTATTAACTGCTTATTTTGTATGAACTCAAAAGGTATAGAATGTACAGTGATAGAAAGCACAGAGAAAGCAGACCAATGTGCAATCAAAGAGTAAAGCTGATAACGTCTCTACGGGGGGGATACACAGTAAAATGGAAACGCCACATAAAAAGGACTTTCAAGTCACTAAATCTGCATTGCAAAAACTACATAAAGGTGAGTCACATTGGATTTCAATTAGCAGGATTTGTCAACGATAAAAGAAGGTCGAGGCATTAGCACTTTGATATGTGAGTCAACAAAGAGAGTTCCTCATCTGCAGATAAATCACGTTCAAGGAAAAGTAACTCGGCGCGACCTCTGCTAACTGTCACAAACTGTCCGAGCAAAGAGGAACAGCTGTCACGAGCTGCAATGTGAGGGTTTAAGCGAGTGGCTCGGAGCCTGGGGAAGACCATCCATGAGCACTTGTATTGACAACATTTCATACTTTGGTCACGTGATAACAAATAAAGCATCCAAGCACAACAACTGAGCAAACTCTACGAGTTGCTGAAGGCGACACGATGTGGCTGAAAGCCGCAGAAAACTCAGTAAGTGGGCTATGTCAAAGGATTTTTTTGTCTAAAAGACAAAACTGTTCTTAATTCTTTTCCTGTCCATATGACAGTGAACTGAACATCTTTGAGTACTGTAAAGACACCACATTTTTCACAATTGTCTGTCCTTTTCTGGCAGCATCTCTGTATGTAACAACATTAAATGTACATTTAACCAGCTGTTGTGGACATTTAGCAGCTGCTCCGTAGACTCAGACAAGCTCTGCTCATCAGATGCTTCGACTTTCTCCTTTTCTACCCTGCTTACATAATGAGACACTACACAGCGTTCATTAAAGGATGAAGGCTTTGTGTTCTTTAGTTAAAAACAAGCCTCCAGCTCCTGGCTGGAAACAGTAGATTTAGAGTCTCCTGAGCTACATTTTCTTCCTTTATTTATTTACTAGCAGGCTTAGGTCAGACACTGGAAACATCCTTAAATTCAGTCCAGATGAATGGAGAAGACTCTCAGTAGTCAGTAGCCCCCAAATACCCCCCAAAACTCTGTGTTGTTGAATGTGGAGCAGGCATTACTAGAGCTGCATTGCCCTCTGCAGGCAGGAAGACATGGCTGCACGGGGTTAAACTCAGGCGAAACAGAGCAGCAGAGATTCTCTGCATGCTCCCTGTGGGCTCAACCTACTGCTGCGAAACCCCCTCCAGCACACAAGCACGCCCAATTACCTTTTTCTATCTCATTTTAAAGACAGATGCACACACTGAGAGCCAGAACACAACTTCATTCATTCATTATTAGCTCTCTCTTTAGCCCTCAGGGTGTCATGACACTTAGGTTGAGTTCTGTTGACACACAGCTCACCGCCGGCACTTTTTTAAACTTGTTAGCCTCATAATAGAGATCTGATTATTCTACTTAAAACAAACACACACACACACACACACACACACAGGGGTGTACTGGCCTGGATACCCACCGCAATGAGTCCTAACACCACTCTCTCCTTCAGATATGGATTATTTGTCTTTTAGGAGCTTCCTGCAGTGACCAGCTGCCTGCAGCGAGCATTGCTGCTGCATTTAAGGACATCCAGCATGGTGTATGATAAATGACATGATGGCAATATGAAACTAGTATCAAATCAGCTTTGGGAACATTTTAGGAACAGAAGCCGGAGAGGTGATTGGGTCCAGATTTGACTAAATGTCCACAACCGTGGATGCTGGTAGGTGTTATTAAAGCACATCTATATTCAAACCTCGCAGAATACTCTACATTTGAAGGATTATTGGAAGGAATATCCACATACCGAGTGGATTCAGTGGCCACAGATTTGATCTTCGCATGCACTCAGTATCCATCAGCCCACACGTGTCCTTGGGTGAGACACTGCATGCCTTTCTGCTCATCCATTATAAGCCTCTTCACATATAGGAGCTTTACTTCTCCTCATTCAAGGTGTAACAGGGAGCATATAAATAGCAGGTTCATGGGCGGATTGATACACATTTGGTGCTCTATAGTGAGTATTTCCAGCTGCAGGACTGTGAGAACAGTTCATGTTCATTGCAGTGAAAGAACCGCTTTCAATAATAATTTAGGTCTACACAAATAATGCTTGTTCGTAGGATTAAGTTATTGTGGGTTTTACTCTAGTCGCGGGATTTGTTTTTTGCTTGCTTAGTCTCTCAGATGGAAGGAAATCATTTATATCACTTCACTGTGTAAATACACTTCCACAATTATGATTAAATCTTGACATAATATCGCTTGTTTGAAGTATTAAATTACACACATCTTGTGATTTTCCCTGGTTTCTAAAGTAATTACACTTGTTAAATATATTGGCCTACTAATGTGATAACAGCATTTCAATCAAAGGAATTGTTAGCAGTGAGTTGTCAGCGTAAAAAAGAAGTTTGATTAATTCGCCTGCAGTACTTAATTCTCCTGCCACCATGTGTACAGTACCATGTTCAAGAAGTATTACCTGATCTTATTAAGCATCAGAGGGTAAATTAAAAATTCTACGTGCAACATTTTCAGATGAAAGAAAGGCTCTACTGGCAACGAGCACAACTGCCCAAAAACACTTCATCTCAGCTCATGGCCCTATCGCTGCTCGCTGTTGCCAAGTGATTTAACACAATAACGATTCAACCTATTCCCTGCTCATGAACGCTTTTATGTTTGCTGTTTTAAAACACTCAATGCTGCTGTAGGTCATTCCCGCATGGGAAAATGCTCTGGCGCACAGGAAGTGGTGCGTTTTATGTTTCCAAAAGTGGCTGTTTTATTTGGAACAGCGGCGGCTGGTGGAACATTTTCTAGGTAGGGCCATCCAATCAATTTCAGCAAACATCCCAGAATGATTTAATGCAAAAAAATGAAGGTATCAAACACGCATTACTACTTTGCAGTTAAATATTTAACATTTATTCCAACACGAAAAAAAGCAGTAAATAACACTTTGATAAACACGTCAGGACATCTTATTTTAGTCACCCTCACAGGGAATTCAGTATAATATATATATATATATATATATACACAGTATAATATAAATCATATAATAATATTCAGTATAATATAAAACACACACATACATATATAGATATAAGCTATGATGAGTTTTCACTGTTAATTTACCATCTCAATTAAATGTTGATACCTCCATGACCAAGTTAAGCAGATGAGACGTGAATCTCCGCCAAAGTTCTCCTCTCAAACGGGTCTTGGAGGAGTAGTGCTCGCGCTGGCACTCGCCTGTAGAGACTTCTCCTGACGAGAACGCGCAGTTTTGGGCCAAATCGTTTTGGCCCCAAGCTGAATCTATTTGAGGACGCTGATTGGCTAAATTGTATGTCACTCATTTATATATTTAATTAGCAATTGGCTAAACTGCTTCATAGACCCGCCTCTTTTGGGCCAAATTCGTTACAGGCGGAGAGGATGAGCAGAGGAGCACACAGGCGGAGAGGACGAGCATGAATATATATTTACCGCAGATATCATATTTTACACATATTACTGGGTACATTCCACAGTTCAAAAACACAAATATTGACAATTTGTATAATTTATTATTATTATAATTGTTTTTGTGGCTCAAGGTGGGGCCAGGCCCCATGGCCCTCTATTGACCAGCCGCCACTGATTTGGAATAAACAGAAGAATGACAAAAATGGTGCCGGACACATTTTGATGTGTCAAAATACTAAACACAACAAATGATGATAAAACTGCAGTAACAATGTGCTAAGATTAAAGTTAGTAGAATAGATGTACATACTTTATCCTCTAAGGAGAAACATCTTTAGCTCCAGTTAGTCACAGAGCTAAGCCTTCAATGTTCCAAAAAATAAACACCCAGAAGTCTTTGAAAACCCGAAAATATTATAGAAACAACTTTCTGTTCATCTCCATTCATTAATACATATGCCACCCCATCCATATATGCTGCAAAGTGTGTGCAGAGAGAGAAAAAGTCAAAAACACAGAGCAACAGCTCCTCGGTGTTTCCTCGTGGCCCACCTTGATGTCAAAGTGAAATGCTTCCGACGCAGCAACAATGGAGTTTGATAGCAGAGCATTTTTATGCTATTAAACTCTGCACCTACATTTGCACAACAATACAGAGAGACGTCCATTGTAGAAGAGGAAGAGATACCAATTTCACCACTGACAGAATCCTCAATAGACTAAAATGCAATGCAGCCTCATTTTATAATCCTCTAGCTTTGGCTGCTTGAGGCATTTATTTGTAATTTTAACAATTGTATAGGCCGCATAATGGCGCTCACTTTTCCTTGACGTAAAAACGTCCTCTCTCCTTACTTAAACTTGTTCTCCACAGACTTTAAGGGGTTTGCTGAAAGGCATTCTGGGTAGTAACTAAAACAGATGCAGACAAGCAGGTTTTGGGGGGGGGGGGGAAGTAAATTACAACACTTCATCACAAAATCGCTCCTGGAATGGACTGGACGTAACAGATTGATATCAAGGAGTGTGCGCGCATAATGAGCGGGGGATTGATGTTTGGAAGCAGCTGCTGAAGGGCACCGGTGCATCTGCCGCTGCCCGTCCTGCAGGACTCGGCATCGGCGCACGAGTATCAGCTCCGGCGTTCATGACATCCCTCACTTAAATGAAGCCCGTCTGTATATCGACAACAGGGAGAACAGTAATGAGACAGCACATTATTGCAGTGTTCTGGCTGTAAGTGACACGGCCTGCGGAAAGCTGCAGACAGATGTTTCATAAAGTCTAAACGAGGGTACGGAGCGGCAACTATCTTGAGAGGAAAGCTGATTGTTGACGCTCCTTTCCAAATTGTCCTGCATTGCTTACAATTATGACAAATCACCGTCTCTCTCCTCCTCTTTTTAGTCCTAATACGGTCCAGGCAGATCCATCTCTCCATGCTGTCTCTGGATAAAGAAGTAATGCAGAAGCCCGTCTCATCAGCCCTCTGTAAATGTGTAATTACTTTGCCAACAAGGGATTTAAATCACCTACCATCCTTTTAAGAATTGTTTTACTATTGCATATTGCGTTATGCATCATTTTGGAGCAGGTGTCACACTTTTTTTTCATTTCAGCACGAAGCTTTGGTTGTTTTATTACACAGAACGATCCCACGTTGAAAAATGTTTTGCCCAAGGGCAGTTTAATTTGTATTAGTGACAAATCACTGCTGCACCGTGTGACCAGGAACAAAAAAGATGGCGTGTCCGGGCCCTGTGTGTTTTATTACTGTAATGAGTTCATTCAGCTCCTTGTGCTCACACACCATGAGTCAGACGACGTGGCTGGTGTGTTTTCAACACCCATAAAGACATTCTTTAGTGCGCAAAAATATGATTCGAATACAAAACCACTCGCCCAAATCTGACTTGATTTGTCAAACACACAACAAGTTCATTAAATACTTCAGTAATTTTATCTCTTGTGTGTAATAAATGGAAAAACAAGGGTAAACAGCCAACAGCCAAACATATAGGGGTGTCACGATCTACCGATATTGGCGGTATTTAGGAATTAAATATTGATATCATGTTAATAATACACAGGTGATATCGTGGAAACATCCAGCACCTCTTAAATCATTTTATACATGAGACAGATTTTTCCAATTTTTGTATAGACATCTGGATAATATCGTAATGTCCAAAAGTTTGAGGCCTGCTTATGGATTCACTGATGCAAAACACCCCCTACATATCTCTTTGTCTCACCATACCAGCTGTTTATCCCCGACAGTGTTAGTGACAGAATAACTATGATCTCAGTACTCAGTACCAGAAAGGCTAATCAACACACAGCAGTGACACACAGACACGTGTGTGTGTGTGTGTGTGTGTGTGTGTGTGTGCTGAGCGGGTGCAGCGTGACGAACCAGCTGCTGTTCATGCGTCAGCTGGAACACCACAAACCGAGAAACACTCATCAGTCAAGAGTTATACTTAAAACATCTTTAATTGTGCGGTTATAAAATTCAAACAGGGTAGAAAAAATATCTTTTTCAAACATCTAGCGCATTAACAAGAGAGTGAGTGCTGTACTATAGTTTTGAAAAACAATATTGGAGTTCTGAAGTGATATTTCAAGAAGTTACTCTCATGTGTTCTGACCCAATATCGGCGGTTCCAGGTGTCGGTGTAATGATACTGTCTCCTCCCACCGCGTCCCCGCCGCAAACTCTTCCAACACGCACAAACGTAACTGGGGCAATGTTGTGTTCCAAGTTGTTTTTCTCCACATTGGTGGTTTTGTGCTTTTTGATATGTAATTTTAGCTATTTTCAAAGTGAAAATGGGTGCAGAAGACATGGTGAGAAAAGCTGGAGGAGCAGCAGCAGCAGCAGCAGCAGCGCTGGCTCACACCTCAGGGCCACCTGAGAGGCAGCAAGTCTGAGGCCGATTGCAGCCTCCAGAGAAACATCACTTTAAAAACAGACACACAGTGTAAACAGCAGAATGCGTATAAAATCTGTAGCCCTGTAGACAAATATATTTTCACATGATTACATTTTTAACAATAAATAAAAAGACAAGCTCCTTTATGAGGCTGCTGGCAAGAGACAGAAGATGTCCTCTTTTACAGATTCAACAAAATCTTTTCATGGTTGTAGAAAATGTACAGTATTTTAGTGAAATGTCAAGACATTCATTACTAAAAAATGACCAAATGAACAACAAGGATGTAGTGTAACATGTATCCATGTACAGCGCAGCGTAGTGTAGCAACTTGCTCCCGCGATTCACCTCGTTTCAGTGTTGTGAAAAGGGAAATGTTTGACTTTAAGAAGATCAAATGTAAAGCACTCATCTGTGAAAAGCCACTCAAGACCTCCAAGATATCTCAGACGCCTGTGTTTACACTACAAAACCCATGGTGCAAAAATAAATGAATAAAATACGGCCATCTTTAATGGCGGCGTGTATACAAATCCATTATTCAGTAACAGACATATATAAGGTTAAAGCGGACATATTTACATTCTTTGTCAATTAAAAGCATTTCTGTCTAACACTGATATTTAAAATACAAAATAAAGTTGCTTTTGTCGCGTGGAGACAGAACCTGACATCAAATTAGTTCAGGCAGGTTCCCCGCTTCACACTGAATCGTGTCAGTTTGTGGAAGCCATTCAACAGCTTCTGAGCAGGACTTCCCTTCCCATGGTGCTCCTTGTGTTTCCTGTCCGTCACGCTCTCCGGCGCTCGCCGGCTCACCGCGTCAAGGAGTCCGCAGTGTCTCGGTGTTTGGGTTTGTCTACACACCGCTCGCTTGAGACAGAAAGCAAAAGAGGAGAGCCATGATTGGAGGATTTAAAAAATGACGTCATGAGCGTCGCCGTTAGGCCGCGGCCTGTTCGCAAGAGGCGGGAGGGGCTTGAAAAGTTCTGTGGAAGGGGGACGGAAAAAAGGTTTGGCTACGTTAGTCAACTACATCCACCTTGTCCTGAAATAAAAACACAGTCAATGAGAGCTCTATCTATAGCAAGGTCAGCACAGAGAGGATCAGCCATGGCCGAGTGAGAGGGGACACGTAGACTTTTTGGGGGGGGGGGGGGGGGGGGGGGGTGAATACACAAAGAAGCCTTTGAGTTGATAAAGATGTCTGCCACCATGATGGATCCACACCCATTCAAACATGATGAGATGCAGAGAGAGACAGTGATGTGTGGGATACTAATCAACAGTCGACACACATCACATAAGCCAGACAGAGATCAGTGTTTCCTCTGCAACGCCACATTAACGCTGTGAAATAATCAAGACTTTCTCCTTAGGAAAACTAATGTAGTGCCACTATTTACAATAAATATTGTATTTAAATTTAAGCTACGAAAGAAAAACACTGTGCTAGAGCTGGAACCGCATTACTGCATATAGAGGAAACGCCGATTCAGTGCCGTGACAGTTAGTCGATGAGTTCATCCGCACAAAGACCAGGTTAGTGAGAGAGAGTGACAGAAAGGAAGCAATGCATGAAATCAAACAGTGGTTAACAGTGTGTGGGGGGGGGGGGGGAGAGTGACCGGACTTCACGGGCATCTTTACCAGAATGTCTCGAGCCCCCGAGTGGTTCTAGTTTTGGCAGCCTAGAAACTTTGGGCGTGGCCCATCCCACTGAAAAAACAGAATGAATAAACAGTGATCAGGACACAGAATAAAGAGAGTCAGAGTGATGCTCAGGCTTCCTCCTTCACACCAGAAGTAGAATCTGCGTCGTCTGAATCCTCTACAGATTTGGAGGGATTAGCCACAATGACAACACTACCATGAAATAAAGCTAGACAGCGACACTGGCTACTTGCTGGATAGAAAGCTGGCTTCATTTCATAAGAGACGCATCAGACGTCAAAGTCGAGCAGTTCAGCAACAAAAAAACACACCGTCCTTCTAAAAGGCTAAATGTGGAATCGCAATTAAGATACTTTGTTGAAAATCGCTGAGCCCTTTAGTGCTGGAGTGAGGTTTGCACAAACCACCGTGGAGCTGTTGCCTCTGTATTCCTCCGGCAACATTTAAAGCTGATCTACTCACCAGATAGTGCCAAGTGTGTTTATATCTGCTTGTGTGTAGAGAAATGTTTCGTGATTGAAGAATGGCAAGTTTTGCAAACTGAGATTAATACACTGCATTTCCTCCAGCTGGTTCACATGTGGACCATTGTTAATGTGAAGCAGCAGCAGCAGGAAATATTCGTTCTGCTTAACACTGCTCTGTTACCAGTGAACAGTTTAATCCAGCTGATATTTAACAGGAGCGGAGGAGTGAAAGGACACAGAGATTCAGTTCACTTCATAGGGCAGACTGACCGGGAGGAGGGGGAGGGGTGGTGCTCTCCGCGGGCCCGTCCTCCGTCCTCAGCGGGTCCACCCGGTGCTTCCTCTTCAGCTGCAGCTGCAGCTTCCTCGTCGTCTTCTTCTTGTCTTGCTCGCCTGTTTTGGCTGAAAGTGCAAAGAACCCAAATGTTCAAATGTATGTTTCACTTACGGAAGCGGCCTCTCAGAGTGCCTTTCTAGTCCTTCATGTTATTATCTTCTTAATGTGTGATTATGTTCATCTATCAGACATTCAGCACTCCGAGCTTAGTGAAGAAAAAGAGGAAAGACAACAGACAGGTGCTTAATTTGACGAGACATCTCTTCGTTTGTGTAATCATCTGCTTTCTATTTATCTACAAGTTGACTTTTACTCATCGTGGTTCAAAGCCGACCAATAAGCTACGAGGAGAGACTCTGCCGCCACATCTAGACTGAAGATAACTTCGTCGGTCCTTTTTACTCAACTTCTAAATTAATATCTTGGCAGAAAGCACATTCATAAAACTGTTGAACTATTAGCCAAGTGATTGAAATCACAGGGTGTTCTCTAGCTGTTCCCAGCCGTAAAGACGTAGAATTACAAAATGTAGAAATGATTCGACATGAAAAAGGTTTGAGGCGGTTCCACGCTCACCTGAACTGGCGTTTTCCGCCTCTTGTCTGGGGTCGCCTGGCTCATCCTCATCCTCCTCTTCCTCCTGATCAGCATCCGTCCTCTGGCTGTCGGTCCGGGCCTCCTGCGGCTCTCTTTGCCTCCTCCCCTCCTTCTCTTTATCGTCGTTCTGAAAAGGAACATGAAAGCGATCTTTTCCCCCGAGCTCTTTGGAAGAAACTATAACTCCAACTAGAAGTCTTAAACAATCTAAAGCAGCAGTACACTGTCCTGAGACGTCTGTACACAGAGGTCACACACCTCAGAGACCACGTTGCTGATTGGTTGGAAGGGGCTGGGTATGTTCTCATCATCGGGCTCCTCTTCCTGGATCTGCCTGCCCTCGCGTTCCGCCTCTTCCCGCTCCTGCTGATCTCTGTGGACAGAACGAGAAGTTAACTTTTCCGCATAATGATGCACCCCGTACTCTGATCTGAGGTCAGATGCAATTACAGTTACGTCTACCATTCAGCGGGGTTTTCTCTTTTTCGAATATCTTATGTCTTCTTTTATTGTTACTTCAGAGCAAGAGAGCGTGATGAAATCATTTTTATGTATTGAGCAGATGGGGAGATTTCCACGAGTCGCTTGTTTCATTTGCCGTTCCAGTCTGACCATCTTCTCTCCTTTATCTTTCCCAGCATGCATTTCTTCCCTTATCTGACCGACTTTCCTCTATTCCACTAAACACTTCATCTAGTATTCCTATTAGGACAGTGGGTACAAAGATTTGTTGAAACTTAATCTCATTTCTTAATTTGATGACACCGAATATTTTTCATTGTCCTCCATCACTTGTGTCCTCACCTCTCCTCTCGTATCTGCCGCACTCTCGCCGCCCTCTCCTTCTTGTCCTGGTCCTCCTGAGCGCGCTGCTCGGCGGTGTCCTTCTGCACGCGCTCAGTAATGGCCTCGTAGTCTTTGGCAATGTTGTTGAGGAGCCACTTCAGGCCCTTCTTGATGGACTTGTCGACCTTTTTGCCATAGCCTAGAACAGCAGAGCACGGCTCCTGTGTGTGTGTGTGTGTGTGGGGGGGGGGGGGAGATAAGACCTCACTAGCATCTCTCAGAAAAATACAGACTTGATTTTGATGCACGTGTTGTTTTGCAAGATACTTTGGATGAATACGTGTTTTCTAAAGCGAGAGAATGAACTGTTCTCAGCCTGGCTCTTTGTCTCTATATGGGAGAAACCACAGTGAAACCAAATGCCCTTGATGTCATTCAGCTGCCGTTCCACAACAGGTGCACAAACACTTACGATCTGACAGAGACACTTGTTCTCGTTAACGAGCTTCTCTAACGACAGGTTCTCAATGATGTCTGCTTCAGCCAGCGCTCCCTCTTGGTCTTGTTTGTTGGCGAGTCTGGAAGCAGAGAGGGATAAAGAGATATTGGGGATTAATGTTGTGAAGATAAATACATACAAACGTTGTAAACCCCGTGCCTGTGACTAGACTAGTACAACCAACTCAATATTTGAAAAGAAGGATGAAGTAGCTGCAGGACAGTTATCAAACTCAATCTTTTGCATTGTTGCATAGTTATCTGTGGCTGGAAGTCTTACAGAAACCTTATGGAAATATGACTCTGCCCTGATTGTTGATTACAATGCTGTCTGCATACCTGGAGAAATACTTTAAACTCTGCATGCCTGAACCTGTGCTTTGTGTCCTGATTACTGATTCAGCAGATGCCTCCGGGAATTAAGCTGCAGTGCACATTTTCAGCAACAAATTGAACCATTGACTCAGGACTTTTAGGCCGGTCAATTTCTCTATTATCATAAAACTGTTTGTGTAATTTCTTTGGATGGTACAACACTCACACTAGCACAGGTTTCCCTGCGATACGCGGGTGCTGGAGGACCTCCGCCATGGTCTCCCGGGTCTCCTGGAGCCTCTGGACATCGCTGGAGTCCACCACAAACACCACACCGTGTGATTCTGAGTAGTAGTTCTTCCAGATGCCCCGGATCCTCTTCCCACCACCCAGGTCAAAGATGGTCACCTCGAACTTGCCCTGCTTCAGGTCAACTTTGGAAAAACCCACAGTAGGAGCCACATCCTGGGGATTATCTGCAAAGGCGTAACAAGATGGGGAACATGGTTTACAAACTCAACTTTTATATTATTTACAAAGAATTTTGAAAACAACAAAAATGTGCCAAACGCTAAATAAACATTAACATTAATAAACAGCCCTCACCTCCTTGGATTCCTCGAACTGTGGCTGTCTTCCCTGCATTGTCCAGTCCAACCATAACCAGAGTCACCTTCCTGTTAGGGGGGGGGGGATAAAATGAATGCACATGAACACAGACTTGTGACCAGGTTAGAAGTGTCTGATGTCCTGCGTCTAAATGTGCAGCATCTGAAGCTACATTAGCCGGCATAAGATCCCAGGATGCATCGGAGGGCACATATAAGCCAATTAATCATCTGAATGACAATCAGAGATCTGCACAGTAGACCGAGTGAGTCAGCGACAGTCACGTGGGCCGCTAACCCAAATAAAACAATACAGATACAGCATATTTGCTCAGGGCAACATTAGTAATACTGGCGGTTATTCGAATAATATTGTGGCTAAATGACTTTTCTGTCATCTGTTTACCTCGAATCATTTCACTGCACGTATTGCATTGCAAGCACAGGCACATTCACCCCAGCAGGTACGCATGCATGCATCCACTTTGTAAACACACACAGTGAAAAGCAGCAGCAAAGACCTGAGAGGAGATGAACCTAGAGCTAAACTGTACACATAAACACATCCCAGTCTTTGTCTCCTAGCTGAATACTTAACTTTGACACTTGTGCCGAAAAGACATCAGCTGCACTATCCATCTAACTGTCCTCTCCAGCCAACTGGCCTTCATCCGGGCAGCCACTTGTTGTAAACCTCCAACAGGCGAGACACCGTCTGCCCTGTGTCCGCTACCCTCTGATAACCTTTTCTCTGTCCTCGCTGCTACAAACCTCTCACAGCAACAGGCCGAGAGGAAGAGACCCACTGGACAGACCCGGCTGTAGGATTAGGTGAGGATTTCTGACTAAGTCCAAAGGATCAGATGCCTCACAGGCACCACGTGGGTTAAGCACTCGCAATTACTTTTTTGTGGTCCGGCTGCTTCACACTCAGAATGTTTTGCATGCTTTGTATTCAGCCAAAGAAATCCTGAGAGGGAAGTTTGCAGGAATGAGGCAAGTTCATAAGGAGGTACAGAGCAGAGCAGCACCACTGTATCACTTCAAATCAAAGAGGAATAGTTGAAATAAAGTAGTAATATGATTATTTTTCAAGACTGATTCCTCTAAGAAATGATGGTACCAGACAGCTTAAATATTGGCATAATGGAAAAGCATCACATCCCTTTTATTTCTTCAGCCAAAAATCCACTGAACTCAGATCAGTCTGATCTGACAGTGGTTGCAACTGTTTTAATATACCGTGTAAAAAAAAGTTGATTATACAGAGCAACTTTGATCCAAAACATCAAATCAGTCGTATGATAGTGACTGCAAACTGAACTGCAACATCAAATGACAACTCATTCATGCAAACTAGTGAACCAATCGGATTTAAGCTGTATGATTAGGACAGGAAAGAGAAAACATGTAGGCATCGTAGTAAAAAGCTAACTTACCTTGCGGGCTCTCGCCAGCGTTTTAGCCAGTTGCAGCAATTCGCCATCAGGCTAAACATCGCAGTCCGAGTCCAGATGACTGCGATCAAGTGGTCATCGCTCCAGAAGCGTCACACCGCTATCCAAGCTAAAGCTAACGTAGCTAGCGATAACGGTACATTATTAACTGGTCTGAGTTCAGTCTCAGCACATTAGAGTTAGTCTGTTACCATACGAATGAACGTGGCGCTCACTATTACAATAAAACAAGGTTTTATGTACAACCGAATGCAGCTACAGTAAGTACTGTACTCACGAAACACGAGCTAACGGTAATTAGCGTTAGCTGAGCTTGGAAGCTGTCTGCTTTGTTTACGCCGTATTTTTCTGCTGCTAGGCTGCGGACGTGCTTACGTCATCCTCCGTAATCGACAAAATCAGCGTCGACGGAAGCCGTGAGGGTTTGTTGAAAGAGCGCCTCCTGTGGACAAGTGGTGAACCCACAGTTGTAGGAATAACAGCTGTGATTATTTATTAAATGGCAATTATTGAAATTTGAAGAATGTATCATCTTTATTATCTATCTGTCTATTATATGTCTATAATAGATAATAGTAGTTATGTAGTCCTCAACAGATAAAATGCTGCTTTGTTTTATTTACAGTCTTTTTTTTCCTCGTGACTTTAGCGCCATCTGCTGTTTTCCACAAGCTTATCTGAGTTTTTACTGCGCATGCGCTGTTAACTCGGATCTTAACTGCCGGTGGTAGCACTTTCTAGTCTTTTCGTTGTAACGAGCCATCATCTTCATCACACTCCGGTGAGACTCTGCTCCTTTAGTGTTAGTTAGGGCCCGAGCAACCGACAACGTCGGGCCGGCGAGGCCCTATTGAAATTGTAAGGTTTTTTATTATTATACATTATAATTGTTTTTTGCCGTTTTGCGTTGTATAGCACCTCACCTGTGCGTTTTAAACGTGTAATTTCCTAGTGTTGGGCGTCTGTTGCATACGTAACAATTTACCATTTTACAGGCTGCAACATGTAAGGGGCCGTCCAGAGTTTTCAACATTTTCACGGTCGTACAAAGCGTACGACGGGGGGGGGGGGGGGGGGTTGTCACTCATGTACGACTTTAAAGTTTCGTAAAATGTCGATATTTTTCGGTGAACGGAAAAGCACCTTGCTTGTGCATGGAGGAAAGCGAGGCAAGGACGATAACAACAACAACATTGGGGGGAAATTGCACCAGTGCCCGGTGTGCAGTGAGCTGTTCCCGACTCGCTAACAACTTCTGAAACATCAGAAACTGACTCAGCACAAACTAAAAAAAAGAAGACCTTCAAAGCTGTGAACATTATCAACTATTAAAGGTTGTGACTTGAACTACCATGAACAATAGGACAATAATTGTCTGGAAAAGTAGTACTCTTTGTACTACTGTGAAAATGTTGATAACTTTGGATGACCCCTAAGATAGATAGATAGATAGATAGATAGATAGATAGAAACTTTATTTATCCCCAGGGGGACATTTTTTTGTAGCAGCAGCAAGTTACAGAGTAGAATAAAATATGAAGTATGGAAATGCACAATATATACAGTACAATAAAATAACAGAGCAGATATTGAATTGAAGAAATAGAATAAAAAATAAGATAAAATAGAATAAAATTAAAATGCACAGTATATACAATGAATTGGAATGGTATCAAATGAACAACTAGGTGAACTAAACAAACTTCACAGTAGTGCACGGATCATGGTATTAAATTAACAACTAGGTAAACTAAACAACTGAACAGTAGTGTAGGATCATGGTATAATATTAACTAGGTAAACTAAACAAACTGAACATGTAAACATATTGCAGGGTTAACTTGAGTATTTGCTGCTTTATTCTTTTTACTCCGCTCAATTTATTTGACAGCTGTTACTTTGCAGATTCATATTACAAAATATAATTCTATAAGTGAAGCAATTCAATTATTATAATCAAGCAGGTAGCTCTCCACCTTAAATTCATCGATAATTATAATCCAGTTATATATTATTCTTAAATGGGACATTTTGCATAACATGTACTTTATTTTGGTACTTTTACGAAAGATCATATAAATGTTTGACGAAAGTGCACATTAGATTTGTACTTTTGATGCTAAAACTTTTGTACTTTTAGTTAAGTAACATTTTGAATGTATGACTTGTAACAGAGTCCTATATGTAGCCTACACCAGGGGTTCTTAACCTTTTTGACCTCGGGGCCCAACTTTTCAAGTACAAAGTGTCCCGGGGCCCATTCAAATATTAACACTGTATTGGTTTGACTAATTTATTTCACTCTTGGTTTGATTTGTATTCAATAACTATATTAAATCCACTTACAGTTTAACAAGCAAAACCCTTGTCAAATAAATGAGATGATACAATGTGATGATCACAAAGACATTTATTCATCATGTGTATGTAAACCTGCACACACAACAATAACTCATGGAACAAATCAAGCAAATACAAATTTAAAGGCTCAAGTCAGGCTTATTAACACAAAAATAACTAATAATTAGATTTCACTACAGAAAAAAAAGAGGGACTCTCAAAAAAACTGAGAAAAAAATGGAAATTTGATAAATAAAGAATATGTGGTAAAAAAATAAATACATTCAAAATAATAAGTTTCAAATTAAATAAACTATAAATAAAATGTAAATAAAGTGCAAATGAAAATATAGCCTTATAATCTGTGAATTCAATTTTACATGGCAGAACCAGAAGTTGCTCTTCATATCTGTGACAAACAACAGTCACAACAGTCTTTTGACACGCTACAACTCCTTTATGTCCACTTCTTAATGAGACACTTGGGCCTCTCAGACACGATCACATCCAGTCTGGGTGGAATGGGGGAAAGGCTCACTCTCAGAGTAGCCTCCAGTGTTGCTCCGAGTCTGTTTCGGGCTTTGGTTTTAGTTGTGGCCACACTGGAAAATCCTGATTCACACAGGTATGTAGTCGTGAATGGGAGAAGGAGTTTCACAGCCCTCAGTGCTAGACATGGGTACTCCTTTGAGACAGCAATCCAGAAGGAGCCCAGGTCCAGTTTGCCCCACTGCAACTTTAAAGTGCTGTCGGTGGAAACTTCCAGAAGCTGGGATTCCAGATATGGGGGCAAAGCAACATCATTTTCAGTGGGATCCACAGAAAATGGGTCCAAAATCCACATGTGTCCATCTCTGGGATCCTCAGGAAAGTAGTCTTCAAATTTCTCTGCCAGTTGTGAGAGGTGCTGAGAGACTGAGTCACTGATCTGCACCTGAGGAGAGTTTTCCAAAATGTCAGACAAGAGTGGAAACATGTCCATCCTCTTTTCCTGGGCCCTCTTAGTCCACAAAGCAAGTTTTTTTTTGGAAGCTTGAACTTTGTCTGCAACAACAAATATGTTGCTATTTCTCCCTTGAAGTGAGATGTTCAGCTGGTTCAGCAGTGAAAAAATGTCACAGAGCAAGTTTAGCTGTGAACTTTGTGTCGGCATAGTAATGTGCCAGAGGAGATTTTTTCTCAGTGAGAAAAGAGAAGACCTCATTCCTCAGTTCAAACAAACGATTGAGGACCAGTCCTCTTGAGAGCCATCTCACCTCACTGTGATAGAGCAGCTGAACATGATCTGCTTCCATGTCCTCACAAAGCTTGGCAAAACATCTGGAGTTCACAGCTCTACTTTTAATGAAGTTGATGGTTTTCACACTCACATCCATCACCTCATGGAACTCTGGGGACATCTTTTTTGCTGCAAGGCTTTCATGGTGGAGAAAACAGTGCGTCCATTTAGCTTCTGGTGCACGATCAAGTATCTGCTTGACGACGCCGTTATGCCTGCCAGTCATTGACGCTGCACCATCACTGCACACCCAACACAGTCCAGGCCGTTCTCAGTGAAGTAGTTATCCATGCAAAGGAAACATTCCTGAGCCGTAGATCGTGTTGGTAGCTCTCCACAAAACAGTATGTCTTCGTGCAAACTACTGTCCCAGCGATAGCGAACAAAAACCAGCAGCAGTGCAGCATTCGTGACATCAGTGGACTCGTCTAGTTGCAAAGAGTAAAATGGGCTACTTTTAATTCTTTCCAGAAGCTGATGCTGTATGTCTGAGGCCATGTCCGCGATACGGTGACTCACAGTGTCGTTTGAAAGTGGGATGGTCAGCAGCTTCTTTGCAGCAGCCTCTCCAATCATCTCACGGCACATATCCACAGCGGCAGGCAGAACCAACTCCTCCGCTATGGTGAATGCTTTCTTACTTTGTGCCACACGTCTGGCTACGAGGTAGCTGGCTTTCAAAGCACATTTAGAGTTACCAGTCAGTGACACGACAGACCTTTTCTGGATCTGTAGGCCATTTTCCTTTCTCTTGAAAAATTCCACCGGCTTTCCCACGAGCGTTGGATGTTTGGTCGCTAGGTGTCGCTTTAGTTTCGATGGCTTCAGTGCTTCGTTTGATAGCATTAGCCCACATTCCACACATTGGGCTCTCGGCTCTGCCTCGTTGCCTCCGTTCACAAAGCCGTACTTCAGAAAGTCAGGATTGTACTTGCGCACACATTTAGACTTTTGGGGGGGTATGGCACCACTGTCGTCTTCATTTTTTCTTTTTCAAAACGTATCCATGACTTTCGCTACAGGCTAGCGGCTAGCTGAGTGTCTTCTTCTGCTTATTGGAGCTTGTTAAACAACTGACTGACGCATTACCGCCAGCAAGTGGCGGGAAGCTATATTGTAACTGAGCGTCTCATGGATAACAGTAATATCTCTGGTGTCTTCAATTGATAACCTATGCCAGGGCCACATGAGAAACAGGGACTGTTGTGGAGGGCCAGACCAATAGACTGAACGCAATCCTGCTCAATATTATTCCACCTCTTTATAAGAAGCAGTACATTGTATGGTTTTGATGAGCTGCGAGTGGTAAGAGTAAATATTATGATCAGTGGTGGAATGTAACTAGTATATTTGCTTAAGTACTGTATGTACAAATTCAAGGTACTTTACTTGAGTATTTCTATTTTATTCAACTTTGTACTTCCACTCCACTACATCTCAGAGGGAAATATTGTACTTTTTACTCCACTACATTTGTCTGGCAGCTTTAGTTACTTTGCACATTATAATTTGTCAAACCCTTCCTAACTACCTAGAGGGCCGCAAAATAATTTCAGTTTTCCACCTGTGGGCCGCGAGGGCCGCGGGACCGCATAGGTCAGACCTGGGCATTGTACGGCCCGCGGGACGTCAATGGGAAATTAGGAATGAAACGTAAATAATTGTAGCTACATCATGCACGGAATACAGCTGCATTGCTTTTATTTTGAAGGCGACTGCTGCTGTCTTTTATCTAAATGTACGTACGTTAGTACGTTCGTGGATGTGCGAGCAGCTTTTATTACTATCGTTTGTAGTCCAATGACCTAGTTTTCTGTGTTTTAGTTCAGTGAAGGAGTGACTGAAGTCAGGTTGAATGTGTGAGGTGAGATGTGAAGGACAGCTGACAGGTGATGGTCAGTGAGAGAGGATCTGGATCTGGATTAATTAAACTCCATCACGGAGAATGTTTGTTCACATATGTAGGTCGATCCAAAGAGAACCAACATTTTCTGAGCATGTTGATTTAGCAGCTTAGCTAGCAAAGCCTCAGATGTCCGTGTCGCTCTGCATCAACAACACATCCCAGGTAGCCAACATGACCTGGCCCAGCTCCGGAGTAAGCTCGGCATGCCGGAAGAAACACGTCGGGCCGAGTCCGGTTGCCGACTCGGCTGAGACTGAATGACGCCCCAGAATCGGGCCAAATACACCGGCCCGGTTCCGGCTGCCGACACTGCTATTATTGGGATTGCAGTGAGCCGCTGCTCGCACATCCACGAACGTACTAACGTACGTACATTTAGATAAAAGACAGCAGCAGTCGCCTTCAAAATAAAAGCAATGCAGCTGTATTCCGTGCATGATGTAGCTACAATTATTTACGTTTCATTCCTAATTTCCCATTGACGTCCCGCGGGCCGTACAATGCCCAGGTCTGACCTATGCGGTCCCGCGGCCCTCGCGGCCCACAGGTGGAAAACTGAAATTATTTTGCGGCCCTCTAGGTGGGCCGCGGCCCCATGGTTAAGAATCACTGGCCTACACTGTGTAGTCGTTTCTTTTATTTTGGTAATATGTGAGTACTGGTGTTTACTGTGTCTACTGTGTCTAGGAATGACCTTTCACAGCTTTTATGATCTTAAGACTCCAGTGTGTTTCACACATTATCTCTGACAGTGAATTAATTATTGAGCCGATGAACTTTGCAATAACAAAGTCCAAAGAGGTTCAATAAAAGCAGGCCTTCAGGTCGCAAAGACACGTTTGCATCTCAAACACCTTTATAATCCAATCAGAGCGAACAGGGAGATATTTAAATTATTTTTCCGAATGGTGCCTCAGGTTTGAGAAAACTGTGGAAGGTATTTATTCAGCATTTAGGCTGACGTTTTGACTAAAAACCACACTGATTTATCAAAATAAAATTTCAAAAAACATGGTGGCAGGTTGCTGAACGATGACCTTGCTGTATTTTACAGGTGCCTGCCCTCCTGCATCCATGGCTCGCGTCTTCGTCTATGGCACCCTGAAGAAGGGGCAGCCCAACTACCACCGTATGTTTCAGAGCGCCAATGGGAAGGCGGAGTTCCTCGCCTCGGCCTGCACCACCGAGAAATACCCGCTGGTGATCGCCAGCAAGTACAACATCCCCTTCCTCCTCAACGTCCCCGGCCAGGGCCACCGAGTCCAGGGAGAGATCTATAAAGTGGACGACAAGATGCTCCAATTCCTGGATGACTTCGAGGCGGTTCCCACCCTGTACCAGCGGGTTCGGGTCAGACTGGAGGTGAAGGAGTGGGTGGGGGAGACAGAGGGGGAGGAGAGGCCGGCGGCAGGCAGCTTCACCGAGGCGTTTCTGTACAGCACGACTACCTACAAGCAAGACTGGCCCACGTTGCCCCGCTACGAGAGCTACGACTCGTGTGGGGATCATGGGCTCCAGTACGTGGCCAAACAAGAACGGGACTGAGACGAGAGGATCCAGAGAAGAAATATGTTGCACTTCTACCTCCTTACAAATCAGCCTCCATATATTGTGGGGGGAGGATAATCGCACTTGAATACACTCCTGTATCTAGTTTGGACTTGTCAAGTTGTACTACTTAATTGTTAGAAATAATCTATAAAGCATTAGAATCAGAGTAGTTATTTGATGAATTACAGTAGTGCAGAAGAAAAACAATGTTTTCGTCTTTTTTTTTAAAGAAAACACATCCTAAATTAACATTCACACTCACATATGTTGGCTGATAGATCAGCTTTTTTATTAATAGTAATAATAAAAGTTAGTACTACGTCAATATGCAACTTTTGAATTGATTTGTCTCATTGTAAATTGTTTAAAAAGTTTAAACTCTTGTTTGTTTTACCCTCCAGTTGCACATATTTTCAAACGCTCAGCGGGCTAAAAGGCACTTTGATAATAAAATTCATGCCACACCTAAAACAGGTCTGTGTTAACCTTTCTTTTCTCTGCTAGACTTTAACAACTCTTACCTTATCTAGCATTAATTTTGTGTTCATCCCTGTTCCCGTGATGATTGGGCATCACTGAAGAATTGCAGCAGTTTCACCTCCACTGCTTTTCTTTTGTATTTGAGATTTCTCCTGAAATGTTGCTCGTGGTTTTCCCTGTGTGTCGTCGTCCCATCTGCGGTTCAGTCCCTTCTGAAAACTAGGGACCAAATTTCATATGAACGCAATCTTTTCTCATCTTTATTTAGAATAGTAAAAGAGTACAGAAGAGAAGGTATTTGGCAAACGGACCAGTGAAATCTCTGTTGGCATTGGAAGCAGTTTTGAAACTATTTGTCCTTTTAAACAAAGCAAAACCTACTGGAAACATGAAAAAAAAAAAAGCATTTCACAGTGTATCAAAGTACTGTACAAAAAGTCACCTTACAAAAAGATAGATGTTTCCTAATTGTGACCAAACTGGCATCACATTGAATTAATCTAATGATATTTAGAGATCGCCACGAGTGCGTTCACATGCACACAGTTTAAAATCCGGGTTTAGGTCTTATTCAAGCATTTTCTTATACACGTTTTACTCTCATCACAAATGTGTCGTCACACAGGAATATTTACCAGGCAGACATATAAAATGCAAAAACAAAACTGTGCACAAACCCATGCTTCAGTGTCCCAAATACTTCTGTAGAGTCCCATGAAAATCATTCAGGTTTATCATGAAGATAAAAGCCTCCTTTTTGTAAACATGTGTTTGGGGATGAATATTTAATCTGTTTGTGAACAACACTTAATGGCACCAACACAAAAATGAAAGGAAAAGCAGAAGGACTTTGTGCTGCCAGTTTGGAGAAACAAATACATTTTGAATGACATCGTGGGGCGACTGCCATCACAGACACTAGTGGTGCAGAAAGTGTAATAAGAGGGACGGTGTGGGAGGATGTGTGTGTGTGTGTGAGTGAATCAGCTCTTCAGGGGTATTCAAAGTGATTCTGTGTCTATAATGAGAGTCTTTTCTGGTGTTTGTGCGGTGTGAAGTCCAGGTCTCGACCCAGGCGAGTGTCTCTCTGTGCAGGTTCGTCAGTAAAGGTCTTTCCTGGTGCTCGGCAGGGAGCGGCTGGCAGAGCAGGTGGCACTGCGGATCACCTCCATCCACCTGGAGACGAGACACATTATATATTTATTACTGAAGTGTGCATACAACAGGATATGTATATTTTGAGTGCTAAAATACAGGTACAAATAGGTTTGTATTATTTCAACAGGTGGGTAACTAAAGTTTAGGTACAATGTTGTGCCATTAAGATGCGAAAAATTTGCTTTTGAAGTATGTAATAAGTGAGTTGCCCGAGCTGAGATGCACATTTTGGATAATAATCACCTCCAGTAATGTTGTCATCTAAGTCTTTAAATAAACTGCTGTTAAAAGACTGTCCCTCCCTCTAATTCACAAGAAAGTTGGATTTAATTAAAAGCATCACATTAGTAAAAAGATACAATACGGACAAAGTGGTCTAAGAACTTTAAATATAATTCATTAAACCAAGTTACAAGACACCACAAACATAAACCTTCTTTTCCAGACATAGCTAAATCCAAACGGAAAAAAAGAAAATTCTGTTTTCTGTTGATTTGAAACGGTTACTGTGAATGTATAATATAATAGCAACCTTTCAAAGGTGTACTCGCTCTCTGATCTGAAGTAGTAGACGTGGGATTTGAAGTGGAGTTTGAAGACGTAGTCTTTGTGGATGTTCTCGGACTCGGACGGGACGGTGACGGAGTAGCCCAGCAGAGGAAGGCTGGCCAGAGGGTAGTCATCCTGTGAAGAGACGAGCCAGAAGTCATCTTTATGCATCAACATGTTACGACCTGACCACTTTTTTTATTTTCACTGTATCTATATACATCTAACCTGGTGTGACTTGTAGAAGAAGAGGCTGAAGTTGGTGAAGACCACCCAGAGTTTCTGCCAGCCGTTACTGTTCTTAAACTTCCTCAGCAGGTTCCCTGACAGCTGGTTCTGGAAGAGAAAAGAGAACAGAACAGAAAGTGAGTCAACAAAAGACACGCAAGGCCAAATAAAGTGACACAGATTCCATAATAGTGTTAGAAACGGGGGGGAAGACAGGAAGGAAAATCTGTTTGGTTCTGTTTGTCCAGTAAAATGTAGTTCTCTCTATTAATCACAAGTTTCATCGTGTCTTGCAGTGAAATATTTGGACAATCATTCAATTCTCGGTAGCCGTGGCGTTTGCAGTACCTCTCTACTCCAGCAGGAGTCACTTAATGACAGGCTGTGTGCCGGCAAACCACAGAGAGAGAGAGACCCCGGGGCCCCTGAAGGCTGCTGAGGGGCCTCGGCAACTCACCAGCCGGACTACTACTGGTTTCTAGTAATGTCAGCGTGGACGGACAGAGGTGGAAATGGACAAATGGAAGATGGAGATAGGAGAGAGGCAAGGTGGAAGAGATAAAGGTGGAGGTGTAGAAGAGAAAAAAGGACAGAAACAAAGACATGAGAGGAAAAGTAAGACAAGAGGAGGAGGAGAAGAGGACCAGGACAGACAACACAGTGGACAAAAACACAAGACTGGTCTCCACAGCGACAAGGCTCGAGAGGAAAACCAGGTGTGTGTGATGTGTGGAGAGAAGACGATTAAAGAGACGCGGGGCCGGTACCTCCACGGCGACACTAAAGTCCACCATGGACACGCTGGTGTTGCGATGCCAGCAGACGTGCACGGTGGTGTTGCTGCGGTGACCCTGGCGCTCCAGAGACGAGCGCGAGCCGCAGAGCTCCTCCTCCGACTCCAGCTCGGCTCCCCCGTCCTCCGACAGCTCTGGGGAACGATGGAGAGGTCAAACGTGCCGGTTAGAAGAAAGAAACTCTGATCTCACTGGGTAGAATTTATGACACGGAAACTATCCACCATTTAAAAAGCCGATGTGTACACAAGTCAAATTATCTGTTGAGTAAATATGACATTTCCTCATGATGACAATAAAAAGGCTAAAGAAAAGAGATAAAAGATAAAACATTATTGGCATGACGATAAAACACTTCATGGGTTCGTATTTACACGATTCAAATATATTTTTTAATTACTGACTAACAAATTCTGTTTTTGGTATCAAATTCCTTTCATCTTCACAGATTTTGCCACAGAACTTATCGCCAAAGTGCTGACTACATGAATCCCAAAGAAACCAGCTCTGCCACATCCTGAGGTTTAGTTACTGGCTAATGTGCTGTATCTTAACTGGTTGCAGCCGCTGCTGGAAATTCGCTTTGTTTGGCTTTTCTTTTTTTTTTTTTTGGGCTGCTGAGACTTGGATGTAACTTTGTAACAACAGTCTGGCTTTAATTATAAGATTGAAGCCAGATTCAGTTCACAGCAGTCTAAAAATGTGTAAAAACAGTACAATATCATAAGGTGAATTAAGTATCATTACATAGTAGTACCACATTAATGGTTGGAAAATGGCTGCAGGTTTCTGAGCCAAAACAGTGATCAAAGCAACTTCAATACAGTCTGGACAAAATAAAAGAGGAAAAAAGCCTTTGTTGTTACTTGTAAGCCAATACTCTTCAACACTTTGAGTTAAAAATGTACATAGCAGGTGATTTCGCTGAGGGACAATGGAGACGTCAAAGCGAAAGGTCACCAGGTCGAGGCCTCATTCAACACCGTGACAGGCGTTTATGATACAGAATGAGAAAAGAGAAGAGGAGAAACAGAGGCAACAGCTGGTGCCTGGGCCTACATATATCAGGTGACATTAAAAAATATGATGAAAGACCACCTGGAGCAATTCAGAGGGATTATTCATGAGGTGCTGAGAGGCAGGGAAGGAGGTGTGTATGTGGACCTTAGACAAAGAGATGATCCATTTCCCTTAAAGAAAGACCTTATTATTATTATATCAGGTCCCAGCTGTCACATTGACTTCAGCTGAGTAGTTGGCAAGAAAAGCCACCAAGGGTGACAAATCCCATGTGGAAACATTTCCAGAAATAACTCTCTGGTGGGTCTTTTTGTGACTGGACTCTCTGGTTCCCACAGGGTCTCATACAGTCCTGCAACACTGATGATTAACTGATGATTGGACAGGAAGTGGTTAATTGGGACATCTATTCTAGAGAGGTGCTGGTTCACAGACAGCATTTAATCAACTTATAAAGATAAATGTTTTTCGGGAAACCACAGTTACCATTAATACTAACTAGTACAAGTGTTACAAATCATCAACTTGAACCCCTAACACATGGCCACATTATCAAGAAAAAACAATCTTACATTCAATTGGATCGAACAAGACTCGGTGGTACACTTGTTCAAGTTAATGCAACTAAATACAACAGCTCAGCCATGAAGTCTACTTTTAGGATGCCTATAATGCGCAGATGTACCTAATCAAGTGGACATTGAGTGTTTATCAATAAAAGAACATACAAATTGACGGTGAGTCTCACACACACATCTCACATTGACTGTACACATATACTAAACTCACTGTTGTCAGAGAGGCTGGTGGACAGCAGGTCAGTGCTCGGGCTGCTGCTCTGCTCCGCCAGGTCGATGGCCATCCTGATGTCCTCCACCCACCGCTCCATCTCTGACGCACAGCTGGACGCAGACAGAGAAGAAGACAGAAAGAGACAGGACGTAAAAGTGGGTCTTTATGTATCGGCATGCTGTGGAAATATGAACTTACTAACCCTTCATTTCTTTCATTCACTGCAGATGCTTGTCATATTACACCTTCATAGTATTCACTGTTGTGTAAAAAGAATATATATATATATATATATTACTGTGTGTCTTTATGTTTACCTGGCTGCCACCACCACAGACTGGCGCTGTCCAAACAAGGTGAAGGAATGAGGGACCCCCCACTCCTCCTCGCTTTCTCTGATCTGCAAAAACACACACTCCTTAGTGGGTAGAGCTCAGTAATCCTAAATATGGTGGACACATGTAAATAAAGTCCATGACCACAACATGTGACGAGCCCGAACATCCGAATGAAACACAACTTTTAGTAAAGAATGACAACTTAGCAGGTTTTAATGCGATACGAGTTAATCCTGCAGTGACTGAAATAGTTGTTTGAAGCATGTTGTTGAAGGATTATGGCTACGTACCGTCATGCCGTACAACGGCAGCTGGCCGTGAACTTTAAACTGGTTGGACGGGGTCATTCCTCGACTGGTGTACACCAAGGAATCACTGAACTGGAGAGTAAGGAAGAAAAGAAGAACACGTTGAGGTTGTTTTTTTTGCAGTCGACGATATTAGATTCACTTTGAAAAGTAGCTGAAGTTTCATACCAGGAAGAACATCCTCTGCTGAAGGCCCTTCCCTGAGAGCTTGCTGAGGCAACCGAGCCGGATGAATTCCTGAACACAAACATACCGTAATAAATATGAGGCCAACAGAGGGGAAGCCAAGACACATGCATTTGCAGAATTTTGCAGGTCACGGAATCATTTCCGCCTCAAACATTCAAAACCAGCAATTTAAAAGGCAGTCACTTCTACTGAGAACGTCCAGGTGTCGGCTCAATAAATAAATGTAAAGAGTCTAACCCTCCCGGGGATGGCGAGGTTGTCGATGCCCGTCAGATCTTTCTTCAGCTCTAGAAGCTTCTGGAAGTTCTCCATCTTCATCATGGTGCTTTGGAGCTGCAGCACCATCTCGGAGATGTCCGCCAGGGCCGCTAAAAGAAGGATGAAAAGATGGTTATAAATAACACAATGTCGTTTCACATGTGCAAAAATGAATGCATAAAAAGGCAGATACAAGTACCTCTACAGTCCCTGAAGTCCTCGTGGGTGGGCGGGTAGTGCTTGCAGAGCCTCTCCAGGATGAGTTTGTAGTGCAGCAGGCGGTGGAGAGGTCGGAGGAGGAAGATGTTGAGGGGAAGGTAGCAAACTCTCTGCTGCTCAAAGTCTCGGCACACAACCTCCGCTTTCCGACTGGACCTGAGGAGCAGGGAGGAAAATGTGGTTGGTGATCTATTTCAGAACGAAGCCATTACACTTTTCTTTTCAGATATTAAAAAGCTAACCTGCAGACCCGTTCCAGTTCGACCAGGCACTCGGAATGCTTCTGAAGATGAACCGTCAACTGCTGCAGATGCAAAAGACAGACAAATAATTTATAAAAAAAGAGAGAGACAAACTATCATTTCTACATGTGTAATCCAAACAGAGTTCTGCTGCAAAAGGGGGAGCCGTAGTTACCCTCAGACCCTGAATGTTCTTCAGCAGAATGTCACCAATTCGCTGATAGTCTCCTTTAATGTGGGCATTAGAGCGACCCTCCCTAAGGAAAAGAAAACACATCAAGAGCTTCTGTCACATACAGTTACACTTATTCACCAGTAGAGGTCAGCATACAGCTAAGCTTGTACCACAATGACTGGAAAATCTTCACTCAATTCCCACAATCCCATTCATTTTACCAGAAAGTCCTTGGCCCCTCTCCAAGTCTAGGTTTGTGTGTGTGTGTGTGTGCGCATGTGTGTGCATGTATCCTCCAGTATGTCATTACAGAAATAACACAGACACCATTCCCATAGGAGGAGATGCATGTGCACATTTAGTTCCCATGCACATTAACACAGCTGGTTTATCTGAAAGCTGAAATGAATGTTGTTTAATATGTGTGTATTAACAGTATGTAGGTTCATTTAAATGGAGACGGATTGCGTTGTAACAGGTGCTCATGTCAGAAGCAGTTTTCTGTACCAAACCTCTCAGTTATCTGAATGGGAAACAGATACTGACCACTGTGCCAGCCGCTGCTCCACCTCTTTGAGGAATCCCTGGTGAAACTTCTGGACCGGATCGTAGCTGGCAGAGATCAGGTTCTTTACTGGGTCTGGGAAGGCCTCATCTTTCCCCGCAACTCCATGGAAGGACTACAACAGACAACAACGATTAGAAACGCAGGCATGTGGGGAAAAAACTGAAAAACATGCATTGCTTGCGAAATTTAGATAAATAAGTACTATCTGATGTTCATATTTTCCATTTCGGACCAAAAGTTCATGTATGAGGGTGCTTACAGCAATATCTGAGAGCCACGTTGATGGAAGTAATATGCAGGCATCTCTACAGTGAAGCAATGAACAAGCTTCAGGTTGAAGCCAAAGCAATTAATGGATTTTTAAATATTTTTTTTTGCAAAAATGCCAAAACATTTTCTGGTTCCAGCCTCGCAAGTGTGATGTTTTGCTATAGACCAAATGATAAATCAATGAACTGAAAAAATAAATGTCAGAATAATCAATAATACAAATATTCAGCAGTTGCTTTTACACACCAGATGTTTATAATAAAATGATGCTTTAAAACTAATTAATTTACAATACACAAGTTATTTTTTGGAATAAAAATAACGTGAATGTAATTGAAATCACTAATAAATATAACCCACCCAAAAGCAGACACTTATTTTGATTACAAGTGACATATATGAGGAACCGCACACACGCACAGAAACACACATACAGGTATGATCCCAGCAGAGCCCAGAATAGGAGGTCGGTGGGTCAGAGTTTGACTTGAAAGCACAATGACGTTTGTTTGCACCGAGGAAAAACCATCAGCTAGCTCACACACAGACACACACCGTGACCCTGACACCAAGGTGCTATATTCCCGCTCAGAGTAAAACGATTACGACAGCTAGGGCAGACAGGAGGCCATCCAGCTGCTTCACAGAAGGACTCGGTGGGAGAGAGGAAGGGTGACAACGAGAAAAAGAGAGGAGGGAGGGAGACGAGGGTGTGGGATCTCAAGCCAGCCAAAGAAAATATTTAAGAGGTTTCAAAAAAATAAAAAAAGAGCCAGCGCACGCCAGTTCCTCCCACATCAAAGAGGGGTGGAAACTACTGTTGGGAAGAAAAACAGCTGAGAGGGTGAAAAAGACACAAGAGAGGGGAAATATCATTTTTTTTTTATTTGAACAAGGTCAGAGGTCAGCTTCATAATATTAATGCTGCAGGTGTTTTCTCTACTCCTGCTGCTAATTTCCCCCTCGTTTGTTAGTAGAGACAGTAAAAACACGCAGACAGTAAAAGTTGAATCACATAAACAGCAAAAGACCAAATCTGACCCACATTAAGCTGCACTTTCATCCCAGGATTTAAGATGCAGACGTTGTGTTTATGCAGACGGAGCGGCTTTTTCCTCCGGGTTGACTTTAGTGGCTTTACTTGTAAACTACAGAGCCCGGAGCTAATAGTCTGTGTCGTCTTAAAGAACAAACAACACATGCGTTGCTTTCTTGTGGAAAACAACAGAGAGAATGTCATTTAGAAAGCACAAGGAACTTAAATATGCACACTGGGAAGCTGTGATCTGTCCTGAACAAGAAAAAAGCCCATAAAGCCTCAGATGTTGAACCTCACTCTTCAACCGTGGGCCAAACTAAATGCACATAAAAGCCCACTTTTGGGAATTAAAAACAGTGGAACAGAGAGCCGAAACAGCCAAAGTAACTGATATTAATATCAATGTCACATTACAGAAAAGACCGGCAGCTTGTGATTTTGGTTCCCAACTTTCGGACTATAAAAACATCAAATGCACATGCTGATTCCAGCACAAACCAGCTCTGACTCATTGTCCCAAACACATAAGCTCTTAAAAGACCAACTTGAGCTAAAAATGTAACCAGTTTGACTCACTGTTCCAGGAACAAGGCTTTAAAGAGACCAACCTTGCTTCACTGTCTCTCTGGGTTGCCAGACTTAGCTCCTGGCTTTTTAAAGATCCCTCTCTCTCAGCCAATAGTCTCAACCACATCACGTAAAGGAAGCACGTGTAGAAATATTTACCTCTGTGATGACCTGCAGGTCTTTGAGGTAGGTCCGCTCTGTGGTCAACAGTTCCTTGGCTATGAAGTAAGCCTTGTCTGTGGGAAACTTCTGGACACAAACAGAAAGACCCATTCACTGACCGATCCCGCTGATAGATTCCATATTATTTCTTAGATGTTTTATAAATCCATCCTCCGTCCACCCTCTCCCTGTCTTTACATCTACCTTCCTCCTGGCCTCTTCTTCATCATCGTTGCGGACACATCCAGCATCAGTGAGCAGCGGGCTGGTGAGAGGCGATAGATGGTGTCCCTCGGGACTCTGACCCAGGACGCCTGTGCTGCCATTTACCGAGCCGTTGGCGACCACACGGGGACTTCCCGCCGGAGAGTCCTCTGAACCGGGACTTTCTGGGGGAGGAGAGGGAAATAGGAAAATGGAAGACGAGGGGACAGGAATAGAACAAAGAGTGAGATAAGGGAGAAGATGGTGGGAGAGGATACAGGAGGAAGTTAAAATCAATTCTACATGTACTCTGCTTACATGAAATTCACTGGCATCTTCCTAATCATGTTATTCTTATAGACGCTATCATTATTTAATTATCAGTGGAGGGAAAAGGCGTCTACATTCACCCTGCTTTTAGAAACTCAAGACATCAACACATTCCCCAAATGACTTCTGTAAATGTAAGCAAAGTCTATGGTGATACATTTCAAGGTTAGACAATTCATCATGAACTGTGGGTCAGGACCCAGCTGTCATGCTCAGGCAGGTCGCCACATGATAAAAATGCTACGATCACTCAACTCTGAAGGAGGCTACTTCTACTCTATTTCTCTATTTGGATTCGTTGCTGAAATATGGTTAAAAAAAAAGGATCAAAAGAAGGACAAATGTACAGTATAAGTTAGTAAGGAGCTTTATAAGGGTAATGCAGATTAATTTTCTGTCGAACGACTTATCAGTGAATCATTTCAGCCCTGATAGAAAACACATTATAACAATCTATGAATAGTATTTAATCTTTTCCATTTCCCTTACAATGCACTATAGATATGATCTATAGACATGTGACAGTCTTGCTAGTTGTGATGACGTCTAAAACACCAGATTTTAGATTGTAGTTGAAATCTACCTCTTCATCAACCGGACAGAGAAACAAAAAGTTAAAGCTACTTTTCACTACAGCTAGAGTCACTACAGAGGTTCACTACATGGTACTAAGTTGTGACTGTATACTTGCCCGGGTGCAAAGTTTCCAAAGAGTCCACTGTTACACACCAAACTGGATCATGGGTAAAACCATGGCAACCACTGAGTGCAGATCTGTGACGGGCGCTATAAAAGAACTTGCCAAGAAACTACACAAAACACATGTGAAACAACGAGCTAGACAACATGAAACACAGACAGAGATGGGTGGAATCACGTGTGCACATGCACGACGACCGAACAACCTCTACTCTACGGGCTAACTACCACAGCACAAGACACGGGTAGGGGAGGGGTCAGGACGCAGGCAGGTTGAGGGTTTGGGGGGGGGTGGAGCTGGTTGACATCGGCTCACTCTACAGAAAATTCTGGAGTCCCTTTTCTTCGAACATACAAGGTAGTTTTTTATTGACACTAGTGCACACAGTTACAGTGTTAAAAAGAGAGCTGAAGGGTAAGGAAATAAAAGAGTAGAACCTCAAAGAAGTCACAAGAAATTAAATCCAGTGGGTGTTTTGTAATGAAAATAAAAAGAACAGGTGTGCAGGAATTCAAAGTGTTACAAGAGAGACAAAGAGAACCAGTGAGTCAGGGAAGAATTATCATTTCAATGCCTTTCTTTTGCAAAGATAAAAGACTTTTTGGCAGCTCTTCAGTAAGATTGGCAGCAGTTTTGCACCTTTGCATGTTCAGTGCTTTAGAGATGTTGCAAAACTGCCACCAATCGTCAAATCAGAAAATTAGAAAAGCCAGAAAGCCGGTTTATCCCGTCAAAAGAAGTCAGTCAGTCAGTAAAAAGTGTGTTATGTAAACGGAAAGAGAAGCACAGATGTGATGCTAAAACGCCACCTCATACCATTTAAATACTATAAGTTAAAGAAAATTGTTTGACATTTAGGGAAATGTGCCCGCTCGGTTTCTTGTAGAGCGTTAGATGAGAGGATTGATACCACTATCGAAGTCTTGGCGAGAAATCAAACAAGTGCATTTCCCAAAAATGTTGAACTATTTGCTTTAAGCAGCCGGATATCATCAAACACTATCACATCATCACAGCGTGCATACCGATGATTTCACTTTTCCTTTTAAAGTAAATCTAGAAAATTTGGCTCTGATTAACTCCATTAACATACAAATTACAATACGAGTACAAAATCACAATCTATCAGTCTGTTACTGTATGTACAGTACATTAAAGTCACAAAAAGCTTTAATGGAAGGGACCGCAAGTGCTATTTGGTGACAGTGAAAGTGAGGACATCTCAACTCCAGTGTTCATGTGTGTGTGTGTGTGTGTGTGTCCATCTTCTAACAATACTCAGACTTTCACACATGACAAAATGCCCTTTCAAAGATATCTTTGTTTTTGCACTTACGTTTGCATTAAGTTTAACTTTACTTGTGTCTGTCTACCTTCGCCCTCTCACTCTCCACAAAAAAAACAATTAACACTGGAGTTGAGTCGGCCCTGTTTTGTCCTTGTGCACAGTGAGGGGCCAAAACACAAATGGTTTCTCAATATTTGAAAAGGACAGGGTGCAGTTAATTAATCATGGCGGAGTTGTAACAAAAAAAAAAAAAGGGCATGAAAGTTGTAAATATCCCACGAGAAGTGAAGAAAGAAACAGGAAAGCTACACATTTCTAGAGTTGTTACATTTATATGCTGCACCTAATGCTCCTCAAACATTTGAAACCATTTTGAGCCCCGTGACAGAAACACCGAGAGACACACTGAGCAAAAACAGGGCAGAATGACAGAAAAAGCAGGGACATTGCTCGCCTGGTTAACATGCATTCAGAGTAAAGAAAAGGAAACGGTGAGAAAACAGTTCCCACTAACATGCTTTAAAAAAAACAAAGCAATGCATTTACAAAGAATGAAGCATGAACATTTGTTTCAGGGAGAAGTAGAAGCTCTGAGGAAAGAACAGGTTGTTTGGCTTTAGAAGGTGACTACACATGATGAGATGCTTCGTAGATTGAAACCCTTAAATCACTGTTTTAAGGAACACTGAGGTGCTATCGTCGTCATAGAGAAGTTAGAAATCCAGCTCTGAGTTTTCTGATATTAATTCTAGTTCAAATGGTGTTTTAATGCACCGCCAGTCAAACATTCGTCAGCATCTTTAGTTCCAAAATGTATGCATGCTAATTACCAGTATAATTTGTCTGCTACGTGGCAGGTACGTACAGAAAAACTAATAAAAGCATGCGTTGCAGTGAGCAGACAGCCAGCAAATGACAGTGACTGGGATGGAGTGCCAGCACACCTTCAATAAACAGCATTGTAACCGCATCCAAAGAAAGTAAAAGCTA
Source organism: Leptoclinus maculatus (assembly GCA_032191485.1). NCBI lineage: Eukaryota > Metazoa > Chordata > Actinopteri > Perciformes > Stichaeidae > Leptoclinus > Leptoclinus maculatus. Next base: position 182,289 of record JAVDOI010000092.1, on the reverse strand, counting down.
AATTTTCTTTTGTGTGTGTGTGGTTGCAGTGCACGCCAGGTGCCGAGCAAAGCAGACCGCTGTGAGTGGGCACAGGTTTAAGGACGATGGTTGGCGGGTTTGATTATTGAAAAAAAGGCTTAAAAAAAGCCCTTGACCAGCCATCAGGATGAGTCTTCAGTAGAAATTTGGAGCTTCAGTTATTATCAAAAATACAAATATAAAAAGGTTAGAGTCTTCATTCTCTCCCTAATTGACCAAAACTGTTCAAATACTTGGTCCTCCACTTGTCCTAAATACAAAAGAGAATTACGACATAAAAGTCTCTACCACAAACGTCCAAGTTACAGTGCAAGAAAAAGTGCTCTGAAGAAATCAGCTCGGGCCAAAACCAAATGAGAAAGGCAGACCGGCCCGCTAGCTACAGCCTCCCCACAGCCTACACATTTAACACAATGAACTACCAAGTCAGGAGTATTACTCTACAATCCATTGTCTACCAAGAACATTCAAATACACTGTACAATTAAAGGGGAATATCTCTCAGTTCAACAATCCGGCCCCAACAATCACAAACTGTGTACGACATCTTTAAACCTCCATTAAAATCCTTTCAATAATGGACTCCAGCTATTATCTTAAAGCCCTCCTATTCCACAAGACAACAGTGAAATAATTATAAAAGTGTGATTTAGAGAAAATGCTACATTAGGACACTAAACATTATTACAACAAACAAGAGCTCTATCCGGGGGTAATGACCAAGAAAGGCAGCAGATCCTGGTCAACAGCTTTCAGAATCAACACCACCTTAAAATCTATTATCTCTTGCTTCAATATCTTAATATCTCACACAACACCGATATACAAAAGGTGAGCTACAATCAGAAGAATCCTAATTCATCCTAAATGGAATAGATTTGAATAACATCAATGCTATTAAATTATTTATGAAGAAAAACAAGGAAGAATTGCAGAATTAACTTCCCCATAAAAACTATGATTCTACATATGAAGCTATTCCTATAGGTTTCCTAACTTGTCTACATAATCTGTTTTTCTCATCTGCACATACATCTACACAAAATATTTAGTTTTTAAGTTATGGCACATTGTAAGGAAGGTTACCTACAGTAAACTGATTCTTTAACTTGCCTCCAGGCTTTTAGGGTTGTTTCTCCCTTTGACGAATAGCCAGACAAAATGTTTACTATGTGTAAAGTTGGACAAAAGTCAGCAGTTTGCATACAAAAGCAATACAAAAATGAGGATTGTGGGTTTTAGAAACAATGGACGTATTATTGATTTGTCTAAAAGTGGGGCAGGTGCTTCTATTCAGTTAAAAACCCACAAAATATGTCAATTTCTAAACTTCAAAAATATGTTAAAACCTTTACACAAAATGTGTTTGTTTATATAAGGTGTATCAAAGCTAACCTAGTATAAACTGGTGGACTTCTTCTATTAATGTAGCTGTATCTGTAATACACTAAATAAATGTAATTCTTACATAACAGGATTATATTTATTTATTGTGCATTTTAATGCCTAATGTGAGGCCAAACTACTCGCATATCTTCACCCTTCAACAGCTGAAAACCCGCCCTCCTGTGTCTTCCTCGTTAAAGCGGTAACACCCTTCCCCCTCCCCTTCCCCTTCCGCCTCCCCCTCCCCCTCCCCCTCCCCGTCTTGCCCCTCCTCCAGTTGGAGACTCCCGAAGGAGAACTTGCTGCGAGGCAGCGGGGACGAGTTCACGCCGTTCAAGTTCACCGAATTCATGGAACTGACAGCGGCGGGATTGCCGTACATTAACGGCTGGCTGTACGCGCTACTACCAGTGTCCGACTCTGTGTCACTGGTGTCGGTGCCGCTGCCGCTGCTGGTAGACCCGTCGATCATTTGGACCGGCTGGTTCAGATTGTTGTGGTTGTTTCGAGTTGGGTTGCTACCGGGCTTTCCCTGACGACCGAACAACCGCTGCACCGTGTTGGACCGCGGCTGACCTGGAACCGGGAGGTTCCCCGCGTGATTGCCATTGGTTATAATCATTCGCCGCTCCATCGGGGCGGAACACGGGGCTTGGCCGTGCAACCCGGAGCGATGGGGGTCGAGTTGGTGAACCGGGGTGGACGTCAGCTGGCTGAGAATGAATGGATCCGTGTCTGAGCGATTTCGCATGTTGTTGTTGTGGTATGGTTTGGCGAAATGTGGTGGTGTGCGGTTTGAGGTGATCGGTGAATAGCTACCGTAGTGGTTTAGTGGGAGGGATGGCGGCGGGACAGAGGGAGTTTCCGCTGGGCCTACTCCTGGATGTTTACTGAAATAATACCCGCCGTCATCCCAACGTGGTGGGGGCGGCTGACCGTTTGTCATCTCAGCGTGACTGAGAGAGTTTGTGCGGTGGTGGAAGCTGCTGATCACCGGGCTGGCGCACTGACTACGAGTCCCGGTTCCTAGCGTTCGCACTACCGTTCCACCTTGCTTTTCTCGACCCTGAAAGATTTCATCCAGCAGAGTGCTGTGGAGCGGGAGGCGTCCGTGAAATGAACCTCCGTTGGGCAAAATCTCGTCATCTGTTAGCTCGTGACTCGCGTTTAACTTGTTGGACACCGGAGACTGATCTACAGTGCTTCTGTTACCCAGCATACCTTGCTGCTGCAGCCCCATCATACCCTGCTGTTGATGCTGCTGCATCAGCCCCTGGTGATTGGTGTGGTAGAACCCATTTACAGCCCCAAACAGACTCCCAACTTGCCCCACATTGCGACTGCTACCCCCTTGCTTATTATTATAAACACAAGGCTCATCCCCATTGCTGTCATTTGCACCGCTGTGGCCCCTGGGAGCCCTGTTGTTCTTTGTCACATCACATTCACTGTCTATGTCGCTGCAGTCTATGTAAGGAATGGAAGAGCTGCTGCCTTTGTTTGCCCTGCAGGATGGACCTGGGTTGAGGAACTGCGGGTCCGGCGCTGATCCGGTGCCGTGGTGGTTCTGTCGGGACTGAATCGGGTCTGAGCCGGGCGCTGCCACTATACCGTGGAAGCCGTTGGCGGTTGATGTGGCCGCCGGCGGCTCCTCTGAACCGTTACATTCAGCTCGATGGCCCAGTCTGGTTGAGTCTGGCTGGTCTGCTAACTGCACAGACATGGCACTCTGCGAAGAAGAAGGGTCGAGGAAGACAAAAAAAGAGAGCTTTTTAAACTCTGGGCGCATTAAACTGAATTCCTGACTTTGAAAAAAGAGTGCAAAGAGAGAGCACACTCACTCCCCAGAGCTGCTCGGGACAAAAACAGCTTTGTACTGTTGGCCACAGAGCAGCTCCAGATTAAAGCGATAGAGAGAAGTAATAAAAAGAAGACACAAAGAGTCTGTAAATGTGTACAACAAGTAAAGACACAAGGAAATTTAAAGATATATTAACTAGTAAAGACAAAAAACAGACTATGGGTGGATAAAGGTCAGTGTCTGTTGGTTCTAAAGCGTGTATCACCTCTTTTGGCACTTGAGATCTGAAGGACGAAGACTCAGGCGACATGCTGCTATTGGACAGGATCTTACTGTGCTTCCTGAAAAGAGAGGAGGTTGCAGATGAGGTCAAACCACGTGCAACTAATCAGGAAAACAGATGTACGATTGCTGTTTCTGTTGTTGGAGTAATCGAAACAAAGGAGGGAGCTTCACCTTTCAAATGGAAGTTTCTTTAGCTCCGAGTCTTTCACATAGTCGATGATCTGTTTCTGGGTTCGACCACTGCAGGTGATGAACACAAAGTAAGCAAAAATGCGCACGTAGTAGTGTTATGATCCTGTCCCTTTCTGGTCCTCTCCTTACCTGAACCGGAATGAGGATCCTCTGGTGAAGAGGATGGGTTTGGGTTTGGGCTTGGGCTCCTCGAAGAGCCTGAAGAAGGCGTGATACTCTACACAGATCTTCCAGAAGACCTTACAGCAATCCCTGCTGGCCATGGCAAACTCCAGCGTGTCGTGGTGGGCACTCTGCTGGAAGATACAGACGTGAGTATGGATGGAGGGAAGAAAAGATGCAGGACGGGCAGGGAAAATAAGAGAGGAAAAGATAAAGGGGGTGTGATGTGGACTTACAGCGGGGTCCGCTCTCAGCTTGATTAGGAACCTTTTGCGTTTGAAGCTGAGCTTGCGAACCTTGGACCAGTTGAAGGCGTTAATTTTTGTGTACCCCTGAATAAAGAAGACATGATGAGAAGATGATGAGAATGAACTTCTTCTAAAAAAGGTACAATCATTTATTCTCCACATCCCAAAAGGTTTGATTTGATTCCTGTAAATCCAAGACACATACTATAGGTGTACTAGTTCCCTCTACATCTTATCCCGAAACACAAGCACATACAACCATAAAGTACATTATTTTCCTCAAGTTAAGAGCCTGCACAGTTGAGTGGAGGCTTATCAGAGAGGTTCCAAACCTCAAGAATATCTTCAATGAATTGAGCCGATGAAGAAGAGGTTAATAATGTAACACCCGACCTAAACAGCCAGTAATGAAGGAAAAGTAGCACGCCACTAAAAAAGAGCTCTACAAAATAGTATGCATGCCCATTTTCCAGAAAACATTTAAGGCATTTACAGCTTCCCCTCCCTATGCAGCCTTGTTCTCGACTCTAGAACAACTCACACTTCAGCAAAAGCAATTACAGGTTTGTGGGAGAATGTTAGGTTTGATATTTATGGTCTCACCTGAAAAACCAGCACGCCAATGTGCGCCACAGCCAGACTGAGTTTAGAACCCTCTCGGTCCTTGGCCGGGTGCAGACGAACACCGTACATCTCCAACCGCCGAGCAATTTCCAGCAACTGGTAGTCTGACTCTGCAGGAGTCTGCCCGCTGTGGAGGAGAGTGATCAATCAATCCATTAATCACAATACCCATCAATCAGCAGCTCATCTTTCTCAAGCTCATGAAAGAAGAAGAATCAGATTTTGTTTCTTCTTGTTCTGTTCGCTTGCAGATAAAGTTTCTCCACTGATAACCCTCACCAAGTGTTAGACATGATTCCAGATTTCTATCGCAGATTTATTGTGAGTGTAAAAGCAACAAACAGTCTTAAAATACACCACAGGATCAGATGGTAAGACCCGCTGTGGGCGGAAAGAAATCTGCCACATGAGAAGTTTGTTTCCTCGCAAATCTGTAAATAGCTTCCTGTTTCCTGTATGAGCTGCTGAATTAGCCACTTCCTTCCTGCGTCGGCTAGGGTGGCTGAAGGAGGGAGGGAGGGCGAGGTGGGATCAGTAGCCCACAGAAAGAGTATGTGGTGCACAGCGTGACTAATAATCAACACATCAGTGGTTTAGTTTCCTTTTCTCATCTGTGGTTAAGCAACTGTTTTAGGGGAATTTGCATCTCCAGAAAACAAGGAAATGCATTTGTCATATATTTGCAAACAGCATTCCAAAGCACAGCTATAATGTAAATGAGAAGGTGTGTTGGGTGAATGTGGGGGGGGCACAGAGAGAGTGCAATGTGGTATGTTTGCAGAGTCACCTCTGCGGGGGAGGGATTAAAAGGGTGTGTGTGTGTGTGTGTGTGTTGTAGCTAAACAGATAAACATCTCTGCAGGAGGGAGAGAGACGTATGGGCTGGGTGTAATTGTGTAATGGGTGTGTTTGTGAGTCTACATTTGAATAAACAGATAAACATCTCTGTGTGTGAAAGTATGTGTGTGTGTGTGTGTGTGGGGGTGTTTTGGTGACACCTTAAAGCCCAGGCCACAAACTGATCCCAAGTCAGACTGTAGCTCGACTTAGAATTGTTTTTGAAGCTAGGATAATCTATTATAGATAAACAGTGCTGCTGAACTTTTTAAATAGTACATTTTAGTTTTTCATGTATACCCATTTCAGAAAAATTACCTTTGGCTTATGGAATTTTTGCAGACAAAACAAGTAATTTAAAGAAGTCTCCTTGAGCAAAAATATTTACAGTATTTTCTGACATTCTAAGTACTTTATACAGTAAACTTTGAATGTTTGATATAGAGATCCATTTGTCCTTTTATCTTCTAAAAGCTGCACGTGTGAGCCTGCACATACAGTAAATGCATGTGTGGACATGTGTGTGATAACTCACACATGCTTGCGGTGGCAGTCGGTGATCTTGTCTCTGATGGCGTCCTGGTCGGGCAGGTACTTATTGTGGAGGAGATGCTGCCAGCTCTGGGTCTCATCAAAATCTCCAATTTCAGCTGATGGACGAGGAAGAAACAAGAAGATTGAATATTTAAAGAAATGGGGTGAGTACATTCAATAAAGAGTGTTGAGGAGAAGAGGAAATTGCCAAGATAAAGACAGCAGCAATCTAAGCAAATACAACAAAAGAAAATACATACACTTTTATTTCTCCTGTCTCTATTCCTGTTCATTTGTTATCTGTCCTAATCTATTCTACAGTAGATCACATGGAGTGTGCTGATGCGTGCGTCCTCCATCTGTCCCAACACCAGCGACGATAAACCCTCACCGTACACACACACACACACACACACACACACACACACACACACACACACACACACACACACACACACACACACACACACACACACACACACACACACACACACACACACACACACACACACACACACACACACACACACACACACACACACACACACACCAGCGCGGCAGTTACCACAGCAACCGAGTGATATTCTTTAGCATGCTGCGCAGTAGCCCAGCCGCTGTCTGCCAGACCGAACTGAATCCATAAATTCTACATCCTTCACATATGGTGCTGAATAAATAACAACGGCCGCTGCGATGAAGACAAGAGAGCCCGACGGCGCAGCGGGGGCAAGGAAAACAAAGTGTTCATCAAATTCAAATATCTTGAACTTAAACTGGCAACACACAAGGAATACCTGCTGCTGAAATCCCCCCAAAGGGAATATCTGTCATGAGCTTGAGTATTTGGTGATTTATAGTCGGTCTTCCACATGCTTTCTCATTACACTGGGTTCCCACAATGAGACTAAATTCCATTTTCAGAAGTGGAAAAATGTATTGCTGGCACAGGCATTTCAATGATAAAGGTTTTTAGTTTTACATGTGTGTGTTGCACTTACACTGAATGATGTGGGAGACCATGAGAGCAGCGCTGGTGTCGTTGCAGATGAGATGACCGCAGGCCAGGTCGCGTTTAATCTGCAGGGCGAACAGATACCTGGAGATAGAGACAGAGAATAAAAGATAGAACACAGATAGAAATAGAAGAGAGTGTGGGAGGGAGAACGACAGAAGGCAAGGAGGTAAAAAGAAGGCTATTAGGTTAATGCACACTTTATAAACTCAACTGTTCAAAGCAATTCCATTACCATCAGAACACTGGCATCTATCTATTTATACGACTTCAAACCAATCCCTAATTGAGTTTATGACCCTTTCTGTTAATCATTATACAGTCGGCTACTTGAAACATGATCTGGACCTCATTCACACACAAACACACATGCACCCAACGTGCACATGTTGTCAGGCCATGATGCTGCATTTCCATCAAGAAACAGCAGAGACAGCAATATAAAGAAGACTGTAGGGAAGTAAGACAGCTGACCTCAAAACCTACAATCAGCTGAAAGACAAAACACACACACGCGAATGTCTGCCATCATTTTGTACTAAGACGTTATATTTTTTTAATGTTGATGATTTGTTACATATTTCAGGATAAAGTCAGCAAAAAGGACAAAATTCTTTACTTTTTGAACGCAGAGTTTGGATGATTCTCCAGCTCTCTACTTACTGTACAAGGACACATAGTGGACTGTCTGCAAGAGGTGCACATGTGCATCCATGCGTGTATATGAGTGTGTGATTAATACTCCACGGCAGCCTTTTATGAGATATCCAATTCAACCTTTTTATCACTGCCTGATTATCTCTCTAATAAAGTTAATGAGGCTTTGGCGAGTTTTGATATCTTTTTTATTTGAGTCTGGAGTCATATTACTATTTAAGAACACCGCTGCAATTTAGAGTGAAATGCATCATGTCAATTCACAGTGTGCTATTTAACTTAACACAACGATTAACACCTCTGATTGGCCAGAGTGCCATTTTTTATAAATGGCTAATATCAGCCTGATATGTCTTCAAAGAAATCTTTCTTCCATCTGCAGGTTTACATATCTGGTCCATCTGTGCCCACATTAACCATCAAAGGAAACGCTGACAACAGCTAAATGCTGCGAGAGCCAAACAAAGGAAGAAAAAAAGGCTGTGTGCCCACTTCCTGTTTAACGCTGGAGTCAGCTGGCTCACTCCAAGACATCATGATCAGTGGAATAAACCGGCCAGCTGAGAGGCCGAACGACGACAGTGGAAAATATGTAAAGCATTCTGTACTGGTGATGATATTCTCTTGTGAAATTAACGTAATAATCCTCAAGATTTCAGTCCTAGTTGATTGTTAACTGTTGTCGTTGTCAGGGACAAATACATTGCATTTCCTGCAGTAAGCAATATAGAAATAAATAATTCTATGCATTCTATATGGTATTAAAAGGTCCGAAAGGAGTCTTAGATTTAACTTGGTGAAACCTGCAGAAGGCAATTCTAATCTAGCACAATTAACAATTAAAACTACTATATAGAGAGGTAATTACAGATTGTAAACACACTGAATAGCTATTGCTAAAAAAAGACTGAATAGTATTAAAAAGGGGGGTTGATTAAAGCTCTATTAAATCTCAAGAGGCACTATGCTTGCTTCCTGCTTGGCTCTGGTCTCAAGTAAACCCAGCTGGGAGCTTAGAGCGAACCAGAGCATCATGGGAAAATGTGTCCGGTCAAATGTTTTGTACTGAAGTCCTGAATGAGCTCAGACGAGCACAGAATGAGCAGATTGACTCTGTCAGACTAAACAGAGAGGCAGACAAGATGGGGGCTGATAAATTACTCCTTTTGAACAAGGACTTGAAAAGGAGGAAATATGTGGAACACTTGTTCTATATAATCCAATCTTTGTACGCTAATGAAAAAAGAAAAAAAAAGATGCTTCCTAGACAGTTGGATGTTTGAGATTACTGCAACATGAAAATATGTCACATGTCAGTCTTTTTACAGTAAAACAGACGGTTTTCCAAAACTATGGATCAAAAGTGGTCAGAGTATTCATCTCCTTTTAACTGGTTTGGAACAACAAATGTGTTCTTGAGCCTGGTTCCCACAAAGGAAGAAAAAGACCTTGAATATGGACGCGTTATAAATGGTAAGGGGCTGGCTACAAAAAGTCAGTGGTGGGCCGTCAGGGCCTGCAAGGCCTTCTCTGCTGGCCTAGACAGAGTCACAAAGTTATAGCTATTTTATAATTTAATAATTGTTCATAAATACACTACATGTATTATAATTTTTTGTGCATTATTTATAGGTGCTGAGCTTAATTTTTACACAAAACAAATAATAACCGTTAGGTGGTTCAACTGCAGGACAGCAGTGAAGGCCCAGGTATAAAATGCACGGCCCGCCACTGCAAAAAGTACAAAACAAGATGCAAACATATTATAACAAGGCCTCTGCTTTATATTCAGACAGAGCTGTGAAACTCCTCCTGAAGGACTGGAAACCAAAAGCAAAACAGCGCGTCTTTAAATCTAAGAGGTTCGTCCTCAGGTAGGTGTGGTTTCTGTGTTCCAGAAGACCTACCGAGTCAGCTCCTCCAAGAGCTGTGTGTGGTCAGGAGGGAAGAACTTCACCACAAAACGAAGGATGGTGTTTTTAGGCCCTGAAGGAGAGGAAAGAAGGGAGATGGTTACATATTCTGATATAATCGTGAAAAATCATTATTGACATTTGCTTATCTTACTTACGTCTGATCTGTTTCAGCGTCGGCTTCAGCAGGTCCAGCCACACCTATGGAGGACGGAACTTTACTTTAATCACTATACATCGAACCACAACACCTAGAAATAAGTATAATTGTAGCTGTGACTGTAAACGCCAATGAGTTTTGATACTAAAACCATGGTGTAAAAATCTCTATATGACAGAAACATGTCAAATCCTCCCAACAGAAAAATTCAGGCATTCCCTAATAATTTGATAATTTTGTTCTAATTATAGGGACTACAGGACTTGTTCCATTTAAATACTACATAATATAAAGTCAGCAGTCCATTGTTGTTGCAAACTGTATTCTCCACATTTGAAATGCTGCTTGTAATGGCATTTGATGTGGGTTACTTATTACGTCTATAAAATTCACACTAGCTAACATGCACAAGATAATAAACGCTCAGTTATCTACTTGATCTTTAGCTTCATGTATTTGCATGTGGGCCTGTAATTCCTGTGTATGTGTGCTGACAATGTTGTCCCTATTTCCTCAGCATTACATCATTTGTTCCATCGCTCCACGTCAGAGCAACTGTTTTTCATGCCTGAGGCACTAAAATGCACAGCGAGACTCCAGTGTTTGAGTACACTGGAGTGTTTGTGTGTGCATATTGAGAAACAAACAGGCCTGACTGTCCTCAGCTAACTTTCCCTCTATCAGTAACGTTTTCACGCACCAATGCAGACTCTAGCAGCAGACGATAGCATCTGCAAACACTCCTGTGTGCACATTATTACAACCAGCTGCTCCTCCATGAGTCCAGGTTAAAACCACATCGATGTAGATGAAAGGAAGATATGCAAAACAGAAAGTGTCAGGAGTCTCCATGCTTGCAGAGTGTGGACCCGTGTGATTAGAGTTAAAGTTAACTTGAGAGCAACCTTGGTTCCAGCACTCTGAATATGCTGCAAAAACATTAAGGATGCTAAATGTAGATCTGCGTGAGTCATGTGGTTTCAAACCACACGGCAAACACGAGAAAGCTTCTGTTGAAAGTTCCCCTTTAGGTTGTAGATGCAGGGAAATGTAACGAAGAAATTATTTATTGTGTGAATTTTATAGTAAAAGTAGGCTTTCTAGCAGCGAAATACTGCACTAAAAGGAGTCAACATGTATTAAATGTTTATTTTTATGCTCAGAAAATATCTTGTACCATATGTCAAAAATAACTCAAAAATAGTCTCTCACCGTCATCTTGCGATGGTCCTGGTACTCCAGTCCAAAATAGTCTCCCTCTGCCAGATTGAGATGGACACAAACCAGGTCAAACAGCACTTTGCCGGGGGGACGTTGCTGAAAGAGAGGAACAGAGGTGGAATTAGAATAAAAAATAAAGGAGGACACTGGAGGACGGGAGAGGTGAGAAGAGGAAAGGAAAGTAATGCAAATGCCAAACTGTCACACAGCATCTCATCAGGGGAGGGGTGATAATGGAATTGAGGAGATCAGGAGTGTTTTTCAAAGGTCATCTGTAACTGATTTAAGTCTCCACATGTGTCACTTTCAAATAGGACTTATTCTAAAAAGAAGCTGGCGGGGAAGGTGAGAGACACTGGAAAAAACGCTGGACTGGTGGACACCATTTTCTCTAACGCGCCTCTCCCCTCTTCACGAGCCCCTGACCTTTGACCTCGATGTGAGGTCCAGGCTTCAGGTCTGTGTCTAATGAATAGCTGGAGGCTGAGGCCCAGCTGCGAGTGTTCAGTGTTCCCTGTCTAATGATGCAGCTACACCTGACGCTGGCAAAGCAGTGATTCGTTAGCATGTATGTACCGTTGTTTTGTCTGGACTCACTCATTACAAGCAGCAAATAAACTCTTCTTCAAGATTTGGGATTTTCCAAAATAGAAACAGACGTGGAACTAAACCCCAAATTAGCCCAGGATAATTTTCTCTGAGGCAGCTTGAGTTACCACCCTGAAGAGTTACAGCGTACTATTATATATCCAGTCAGTCTGAAGAGGCTCTAGTCAAGAGAATGTGTATTATAAGACAGCAAACATTCATTCCTTTGACAGGAAGATATAATTATAGTAGAAACATTTTTACCCTTTATAAAAATGTTACATTTGTACAGATTGGCCCATCTTTCCTCTTTCAATGTCCTGAAAATATAACTTTTTATTTGAGGAAACTGTGAAGACAAATAGCAGGACAGACTAAATGATTTAAAATGCTTAAAACATTAAAATTAAAATGTGCTGGAAAGGAGGCAGAGAAGAAAAATGAGGAGCAGAGGAATCAGAACAGTGAAGGCCGGGGTGTTAGCCAAGTCTGTCACCATCTGGCTACCGTGTGTGTGTGTGTGTCCATCTGTTTCTGTGTGGTCAGCCTGTCTGTAGAGACACACCCACACCCACCCACACCCACACCGACCCACACACACACACGCTACACGGGCCTCGGAAAGCAACAATGCTAGTTGATCACAACATGTCAAGTTATTCTGCTGTCAGATAGTGGAGATACAAAATGACTGAAATCAGGTGTGAATGAGGAAGTGGGAGAACGCGTTGGACGAGAATCCCAGAGCTTGATTCTCTGCATTTATTGTGTAAAAACAACTTATTTTTTTGATTAAACCACACTTTCAGTTAACACCATTAGCTTGCTTCATCATGTGACCCAAGAGGAGGAAGACAGTGGAGTAAGGCCTTAGGCTACATCCACACTACTCCGTTTTCAAACGTAAACAGAGTTTTAAAACGAAAACGATCTCCGTCCACACGGGGGTTTCAGCATCGTTTTCGGAATGATCTGCATCCACAACCTTAGAAAACGCATATCACGTGACCATTAACATACACTAGGAATGCGCGTGACGGTGTAAACAGGAAGAAGATGCTCTACACACTGCAGTTGGTTTAGTTGCAGGTTTAGTTGCAGGAAGAACGACAATAGTCAAACGAGGGACCAGAGACTTTTTAGCTTGGACCGACGACGAGGTCAAACTGCTCCTGAAAGTCACACAGGAGTACAAGGTGGTCAACGCGGCGCAAAGTCGGGAGTCGGTACACAACAAGTACGGCGACATACTGGACCGTTTCCGTGAGCATTATCCCATGGCGGCAGACGCCATGACAATGGGCAAAGAGTACCCACACAACAAAGAAGAACTTACCAAAGGTATGGAGCCCCAGCTAAAATGTTTTGGCTTGAAGTTTTAAAAAAAAAAGCATGACTGGTTTTTTTTGGTTCTGTTTCGTGTCTTTTACCTTCTTAATGTGTATCTTTTTTTTCATTTTGCACAAACAACCTTTGTTCCTGGGGAGGGGGCGTAGAGCCAAGATGAAACTGGTATGATCCAGATAGCCACCCACAACTTAGCAATGCTTCATTCCAGTATATCTTTGGTGTTAAGTAGCCAAAGTAGAGGAAACTAAAGAGGAAACTCTCCATGGACTCAGTGGCACAGGAATATCTTGAAATTAAGAGGCGGCTCCTTCAGCATCTACAAGCCACAGACGCCGAGTTTGTGGAGACAATGGGCCGGTGGTCATCCACAATGGACCGCCTCAACACCAACATTGAGGCGCTGATGCAGCACATTGTGGGATCTGGGAACCGGCCTATGATGCCACACTCATCGCACAACCCGGCATATGGACAGACACCTACAAGATCCACACGGCCACACTACCAGTCACCTGTGCATTTCCAGCACAACAGCAATGCACAGACTTCACTCAGCTGTGAAAAGAGCTCTTGCACTGTAGTGCACTTTCAAGCATTTGTTTTTTTTACTTATTTGCATTTAATATTTGCACAATGCAAGGTTTGCACGGACTTGTTTTTGACACTTTATATTTGTTAATTTGAGTTAAGTTTATTATGTTACTGTTTAAGTTTAGTGTTTATTTTCTATTGTATTTGTATTTTATTCTATTGTAATAAAAGGTCCTTTGATACCAAACCTGAGATCTGACTCTTTCCAACACATTCACTGAAGCAGGGATGAATTTAGTTTTTTTTATTTTATCATTTACACACAATAACCACCAACTAAGATACTCCAATGCTACACGGTTATTATCACACAAAAAGACTTTAAAAATGAACAGTTAAAAATCAAACATCTACAACCTGTAGAATTCACAGCCTACTTTGCAAAAGGTTTGTCATCTTCTGATAAATGGGCATCTACAGCAAAACACATCTATAATACATTATGAATACTAAAAAATCCCATTCGTTGAGTAATGTTTCAAATAATGAATATGCTAGTGTCTAGCAAAGTAATCCTTTTAACTTCTACTCCAATGCTACACGGTTATTATCTCACACACAAAAATACTTTAAAAAAAAATGAACAGTTAAAAATCAAACATCTACAACTTACGCAGATGGTGTGTTTTTTGAAAAAAATGCATTTATGAGGAACACTAGCAAATACAAGTTTTACTATGTTATGGGTCAAGAAATGTGGTTAGCACACGTCTAACGCGCTTCCCCTCGGTTTCGTTGTTGTCTGCTCTCGTGGCTCTGCTAGGTGGCTGGAAGTCCCTCTCGTACTGCAGAGCAGCATTTATGCATTGTTCGCTAACAGTTTCTTTGTGAACCTCACAATAGTTGTGTAGCACAAAACAAGCATAGATGACAAAGGGAAGGTCCGCCATGTTTATGTCCATTGCCCTCCTTAAAGTAGCAAATCTTGCCTTCAAACGTCCGAATGAACATTCAATCACCACGCGTGCCTTGCAAAGTGAAAGCCCATAATACTGCTCCTGTGGTGTAACTCCGCCATTGGGGTATTCCTTCATGAGATACGGCATCAGGGGATAAGCTGGATCACCCAGCACAAAAACAGGGACAGCATCTTCGCCCTCTATCAATTCTTTAGGGCATGGTGGAATTGCTCCATCTTTTAGGTCACAACTAAATTTCGAGTTGGCAAATATATGCGCGTCGTGCACACTTCCCGGCCATTTCACAACTACGTCCATGAAACAGTAGTTGTAGTCACACACGGCCTGTACATTCAAAGAATGTTTCCCCTTTCTGTTGATGTAGTCTGTAGCTTTAGCACGTGGATGTTTCACTTCGATATGTGTACAGCCAATGGCCCCCAAGCATTGTGGCATACCGTGTGCTTGGTAGAAGTTGACCACAAGGTCTCTCACTTCGGGCTCGGTACTCGGTTTTCGGATGTACTTGGGACCCAGGAAGACGGTGATGGCCTTACAGACTTGTCGGATGATGACTGAAAGAACTTGTCGAGATAGTCCAAATGCATTAGCGGTTTTCCGGAGTCTGCCCTCGTTACTCAGGTAATACAACGTGCACGCTACCTTTGTAAGTACATCGACCGCCCTCATCGTGGTTGTTGCTCCTTCTACATGCGGACGTAACATTTCGCTAAGGTTGATAAATGCCGATCTGGACATTCGAAAGTGTTCTCGCCATTCTTCGGGAATCATAACTTCATTGATGAAATTATTCCACCAGGCGCTCGTTCTTCCTGGCCTCACCCAAAACCGGCGCTCCATGTAGGGCTGATAACGCCTCTGGACACGGGAATTGTCGCACAGCGCTCGAACAATATCTTGCCTCCTTCGCATGTAGGCAGTAGTAGCATTATACAATGCAGAATTTAACTGCACAACAGCTGCTAGTATAGACAACAAAGCAAGTAACGCTTGAAATTCGTTACCCATGTTGAAATGAATCACTGGTAGCCCTGGCTGTTTGTTTTCTTCCGGGGGATAGGGTCACGTGATAGGGGTTGTGACGAATCAAGAAATGACGCGTCATGACTGCTAAGAACCAATCAAGTAGCGAACGCGGGTGTATGCGTCATCGTTTTCAAACTTCTCCGACCTCGGGAGCGTTTACAGTGCTTTAAAACTCCGGCGTAGTGTGGACACTCAGTGTAAACGTAGCAAAACATATGCGTTTCCAAATCGAAATGGAGTAATGTGGACATGGCCTTAGAGATTTAGACTTTAGAGACTGAGGAGGAGACGGAATTTAGGACAAACTAAACCTTGCATTTTTTTGTATACAAATCACGATCCTGCACAGAAAAAGACTAGCGACAGAAAAGCGTTTGGAAACCTGTGTGCAGCAGTCTCGTCAAACAAGATGAACTTAATCAGTTTGTTTCGGGCGAAAGCAATTTCCTTTAAATTCAGCAAACCCTCCTCCGATAACTAGAGTATGGCCGTGTGTGCATGCATCGGGGAGCTATCCCATATCACGTTCAAGTAATGCAAGGCGGTGGAATGCAGAGGGGAATGTCATTGAGGGGAATGGTGGTGAAATCTTGAGATATCAATACCAGTTAGAATAACACAGGCGTCACGAACACACGATGTGTCTAAAACCTGACAGCAACGAGTCCGAAGCAAACCTGATGCTAAACCCTGTTATTCATGTATTTCTGTCATAACAACAAGCAGGCAGGAAAAAGACCTCAATGTAACCTCAGGAGCTGTAATGAAAAGGTGAGAGCAGAAGTGCTGGAAAGTGAGGAAAGCTGGATCCCAAACTGTCTTAAACCCAATAGGCGTGCTCAGATTCAGCTCTAGAAACAACATGGTAGCCGGCCAAGTTCCCTGAATCTGGTCAGCAGAGTGATGAGAGAAGGAGGCTTCAAACTTCAAAGCCGAGTGTAGAAAATTAAACTTTTAAAGCTTGATAATCGTGGAGGTTTATAAAACCTAAACCACATTTAAGGAGTGAAGTGGGATGATGTGAAACAAAACACTCATCAACGTTGATTGAGTGAACAGTCACCTTTCACTTACAGGTACAGCTTCCTGTTATGTGAGATAATACCTGCAAGTTTCCGCCCAGACCGCTCAGTTCCAAATCCAAACTAAGAGCCGCCCTTACACGTGATCGTTGGTCCAGATCAAAAAGGTCACGGATTCTCCAGAGGTGGAAGTGGATGTCATTTCTCTCTTCTGTGGGAAAGTCATGTTGGATGAGTCAGAGCTCCTCTCTGCTTTTTTTATGACATTTATAGAATCTCACATTGAAAGAGCAGTGTGAAGTATTAAAATGTCACACGTAATTAACGTCTAAATGTTTAAAAAGCTGCTCAGATGCGCTCTCCTGACTTTAGGGGGAAGCCATCTTTATTCATGAAACTAAAGCTGCACAAAAGCACTTCTCCTTGCTTAGCATACAATCCAAAGTTTCAAACTAAATTCCTGACAGTGCGTGATTGTGATAGGTAGTTTGGGTTTGTTTGTTTGTTCAGGCTGTAAACTTTTCAAAAATATATGTTAATGCACCAAAAGAAACTGAGCCAATGCTGCTTACGAAATTAAAGTGGCACTTTGAATGGAACAGCCTGTCTCTCATGATTTTGGCAACAGTTTCAGCAGAGGAAATGGTCACATGGCCGAGGTCAAACGCGATATATATAGGTTTTGTTCATAATAAAACAGCAGAATAAGAATAGGCTCGGCGTTGCACTTACTGGGGAACAAATAAGGAGAGTGAGAATTTCATAGTTTGACAGTTTTACGGTCTAAAAATAACTGCCGTGTAGAACTGTTTCAGCTGAGCAGAGCAGACTGAGGGCCTTTCAGTTTGAGTCACAATCGCTTCATTCAGTAACTCATCAGCGAGCCTTTCTCAGCGAGCCAAACACATTTTCATCATATCCTGGAGCCTGATATTTGTCTCATCTAGCAGAAGTGGAATGACGCTCTGCAAACCTAGACATATTGAGCACTTGCTCTGTAGCACACAGTGACACATTCACTGGCATGTGTGCTCGCATACAGACGCACAATTAAAGAGTCTGAAAAAGCTGTTGAAGTCAGATTTTCCTGCTGCAACTCTGGACCGTAAAAGCCGCCTGCAAAGGCCAAGGCCATGTCCTTAAAAGGCAGGGTCCAGTTTCACACAGCTGTCCTTTTGGGCCTCACACCAACATGGCTCTTGTCTTTAAAGATAATTAGAGGGCTAGCAGGTCTAGAAGTGAGCCTTAACAACCAACGGGCCATCGGTGGATTCTGGCAGCCGTCATCCAAGCTGGAAAAATAGATCCAGACATGGGAAAACACACCAGCATGTCTGTTTGCGATGCATATTTTCAGAGCATCTTCAATTCAGCTACTTAAATTCATGTTTGTGACACAGCTAATGAGGAAAACACAACACATTTTTACTGATGGGGCAGAACATGTTATTTTTCAGCAAGTGAGAGTCAGAGGCTCTCTGCAGCTGCGGCGACTGCTTCCTCTCTCTGTTTACCTTTCATGAAGTGACTCAGGCCCTTTTCTAGACTCAAATTATAGTGGTGCCCCTGAAACAAAATGTATGTTAGGGGGGCTGTGTGCCAAAACAGAGTATGAAAATACTCATTACAGTCAGCTGGCACGTTGATTGTGGTAGAACCCACGCAGCCAGTGTTTCTCGTTTGTGTTACTGACAATAAACAAGGTTGGAAAAGAAGCCCAAATCAATGGTAAATGTGTCGGTTTGATCTTTCTGATGGATTCACTCGCTCCCCTGTCTGGTGTCCAGACTCCACTTAACTCGTGGCTCTTTGCCTATTGGGGACACTTGCCAGTAAGATGTCAACATGCCTGTCGACTCATCAGACTGTCTCTCTGCCAAACCCACCCTGAATAAATCATCTGCCTGCAAAAACACCCAGGAGATTCAGCAAACACACTCATCTTACTTTTTAATCCAGGACATCTCTCCTGCTAAAAGGTTGCTGCCTGGCTAAACTGGGATGTTGTATATCAAAGTAATTGCTCTCCCCATTCTCCTATCCAGTCGCCTTTAGCCCCTCGAGGCCTATAGCGAAGAAAACCTTCATATATTTCACTTCACTTTCTCTATTTAGTCTTTATTCGCTCCTATTGTCACCGTTTCTCTGTGGCCTTTGTGTTACAGATGGATAGCTAATGAAAACGCATAAATTACAGTAAGCGGCCTCTATCTAGCTTTCTCTAAAGCAGGTTAGTAGTTAGTAAAACAGTCACACCAGCAGTCTGTGTGTCCTCAACCTAAAGTACAATCTGGATCTGCTATTCTCTCCAAACTCATCCGTTTTCCATTTAAAAGTCGACATATTTTACCTATTCATTGTTGTGTTTGTCTTCCAATATTTTCCGTCACACTCCCTTTCTTCAGATCCAGTCTTGCCCTAAAACTATGGCCAAGTCAAATATTCTCACCATCTGCCATGGTGTGCCGAGGGGTTTACAGAGAGCCCCGCGGCGTCACTGGTGCAAATGACCTATGAAATCACCAACCAGAAAATGAGCACACATGGCATTTGTAGCATTCATAGTTTGACTTATGATAGATTTGGTTGACGTGGTCCACTGCAAGAATTACAAACTTTGAAAGGAAATGTCTTACGTGTCGAGGCTTATCTAGCTTTCCGGAAATTAAAATCACGTTGTCTTACTGCCCCTGCAGATTTGGGATTTTCACAACAAGACATGCATGAAATAAAAGAATATGACTTGAGGCAAACTGTCGTGAAGTGAGGGGATGTTTGAAAGGTACTTCTCTGAAGTCCTGCTCCCAGACTTATGTCAACATGGATAGAAACCAGATGGCTGGGACTGATGATAAGAACTCTCCACGGGGGAAAAGACAGGAAAAAAAACACCTCAAAGCTCTTCAGTTTCTTGCTTCAGTCCCCTGCTATGCATTCCAGCAGGGATCTTTGTCAGGCAGATGAGAGAAGAATACGCTGTTATTGCTTTGAGATATTACTTTGAAATTGTATCATTACTGGTTTCTTTTATTGACTCACAATTTAGCAGCAATGGCCCAGAAATTGAACTTTCTAGCTTCAAAATAGCTTTCATAACGTCAAGGTTATGTGACAAAGAGACTAGGAGAGAGAAGTGAGAGATATGGGAAGACTGCAAAATGAAAGAGATAGTTATACCCTGCTGAGCCAGGGAATCACCTGAACCTTAACTCAACTGCGTCTGGCTGTGACTGTGCGTACTAAGCAGTAATTTGAGCCGTAAATCTCTACAGTTCGTCTTTATTCTCATGGTCAACCTTATCATGACTCTCTGAAGGTTTTCACACCAGAGTGTAGGCCGCGTCCTGCTGCTAAACTGCAGGTCAATAGGCTAAAAATCAACAGAGACGACACGGCTGGAGTTACAGCAACATGCAGTACGACCTACAGATATCAAGTTTGAATCCTTTTCAAAAGGGTCTTATTGTGTCTTTGTAGTTTATCCGTTAGTATGCATGGTACGATTTTCTCCTATTCAAAGACAGTTTCCTTGAGGAGTGGTTCCCCAAGGCTGAAAATAATGAGTCTCTGCAACGTTTAATAGTCTATATGCATGGGCAATTTTCTAAAAGGACCAAGCAAAGTAGTCCATAAAATCTGGTTTAGTAGTGTCATGTTAAAGTCATTGTCAGACTGCTAGTTCTTCAGCTTTAGAATTGATGGTGCGGCTTTATTTGATGCTGAGAAGACAAATCACAAAGATCCCCCGCTGTTGATCACCATCCCCACAGTTTTCCTTAAAGCCTGTTGGCATCGGGGTGAATTCTGAGGTATTTAGTAAAGGAACAGGTCTTCATGGCCAACATTTAGTGTGCTTTTTACGCAAAACACTTGTAGTACCTGTGCTGCGGTCGACAGTCACCATTGGTATGAGGAGAAAGAACAGTTCAACTTCCCCTCAAGGAAAAAAAAAAAAAGAGTAAAAAATACCAGTGAACAGCAGGACAGCTGGGAGAGGCTTCCTCCCTCCTCGACTGTCCACCAATGAAAACCTCTCGCTCAGATTAGGTTAAACGGCTTAACCCACTGGCAAGAAGTCAGAGCCAGCTCCTCCACACTACCAGAAGGGTGAGGCTATGGGTTCACACACCCCCCAACTGGACTGTTGAATAAACAGCATGTTGGCAAAATACCTCCTAGCATTGTCAGCAGTGACAGCAAGGCACTGTGGGAAATCAAACTGGCAGCACCCCTGATGGGGGAAGATGAAGATGCCTACAGGCTGCAATGAAGACAACAGTGTGTGCGCGTGCGCGTGTGTTTTCACAGCCCACTTGAGGCAGACAATTAAACCGAGCAGCAGATGGGAACACATGCATGATGTTGTACCATTAAAAAAAGCAATTGGTGTCTGGTGTAGGGTGCGTCTGTACTACGCCTCATGCTATAATGAGTTCTGCAAATCTCGCAACAGGGCTGCTTTGTTTCCTAAAAGCCACTGGAGCTCCATCGAGACACTGGATGATAAAAATGGAAGCTTTTATTCTACAGTGGGAGCACACTTGTAGTTGAACACAACCCCTAAGAATGGTTCAGCTTTGAGTGCTAACGTGCCAAAGATCTATTAATATTAGTGATGGAAGCCGACCCCT
Organism: Leptoclinus maculatus; assembly: GCA_032191485.1. Classification (NCBI taxonomy): domain Eukaryota; kingdom Metazoa; phylum Chordata; class Actinopteri; order Perciformes; family Stichaeidae; genus Leptoclinus; species Leptoclinus maculatus. The sequence continues at coordinate 161,108 of JAVDOI010000092.1, read as the reverse complement.
ATGGTGCATGCATGTTATACATACCGGACATTCTGAGATTATCTTTACAATGATAACACTTGAGCAGAGGTTTTCAAACAAGAGAGAAGGGAGGCAGAGATACTGCGTGAGGTGTGATATGGCCAGCTCACCAACATGGTCAGCAGATTAACACACATCCCATTGAAAGCTATTAAGGTACTTTAAAACCCTACCAATAGTAGCAATTATGGCAATAACTCAGTTAAATCTGAACAAACAGAGATGGTATACATATCTTTAGATTCAGTGCGACCTTCACTTTCTGGGGTTATTATTATTATATCTGACGTCCTTCATTAATATACCTCCATAAATTGGCTTTGAGATCATAGAAAAAAGACGCTACTTATAACTCCAGAACTTGAGAATCATCACGTTTTTAAGTTTTCTTCAGTGTCACAGGAATCCAGTATTCGTTGTCTGTGTAATAGCTAATTCAGCATACATTTAATGGTCCAATATGCCAAAACGTAAACAGATATAGGTTCAAGTCATAGCCCACATCATGGGATTTGTAGTTTGAAAACCTAGAGCCTGATCATTCCCCAAATAGAAGTTGTGGATATGTCGTCTTGAGAGCTTTAGGTTCCTCACCCCGTTTAACCTCTCAGCAGAGAACCAGCCATTAACAGCAAGTCACAGCGGCTTAAGCTTGGCATGTGTGTTTGTTTGTGCACGTGTTGCAGAAACGGATTATTTACGAGCCAAGAAAAGGGTGTGGAAACACAATTGAATAATCAACTAGGCCTGCGGTAAACACATGTGTGTGTGTGTGTGTGCGTGTGTGTGGTTATGGAGATACCCGGATGATTTACAAGGAAGGAATAGCGCTTTAATAACGCCACAGACAAATATCTTTAGTGTAATTAAAACTAGATATCTCAGTGACATCAAAGCATGTCAATCAAACATATTACCATAAACACCAATTTCACAATCTCTGCAGCATCTCCACTTCAAATGAAATGTTCCCAAACAGCACTGATGCGTTCAAAAGCAGCAAACAGCTCCCGCAATCCATTTGAGAGGAAGATAAAAACACACGGTCACATAAATCAATCACAACCAACGCCAGCCGAGTGTGACAGGTATTCATCTCGGGACACGACACTGGAAACTCCCGATTAGGGCAGTAAAGGGACAGTTCGCTCAAAAGTCTGCAGTGAATTATGATGGGAATGATGAGACTAGAGCAAGACCAAATGGCTTGACAAAGAGAGGCATGGAGTCGGAGAGAAAGAGGGATAATGGAAGTAAGAGGGGGGAAAAAAACAAAAAGGTGGAGAGAGGTGAAAAACAAAACTTCTTTTCCCCCCAAACATCCCATTCCAGGCTACATTCCTCTGCTAGTTTCTCAGAGAAACAAACGGCTGGAGACTCGGGGACACAGCAGGGGAGACGCCATTGAATTCCACTGAGGCTTCTGGAAAACATCCAAAACGGAGGCGAGGAGGGAGCGAGGAAGGAGCTGAAGAAACACTTCACCTATTAAAAGAGAACCCAGTGCAGCATGCTCCCAACACACACACTCAACAACAACCAGATACTTGGGGGTGAAGTTACAGGGTCTGGTCCAGATTTGTGACAGAGATGGAGGGAGGCCTTAGAAAGGTTTATAAGGAGCCATGGTTAATACTCATCAAGGGGGATAAATCTCATTTAGGATACTGAAGCTGGCACTTGGGGTTTAAGTTGCTTTATAAACTATTAGCATGCCCACTTATGCATTTCTTTCCTAATCAAAAAGGACTGGTTCCCATCGCTAAATTCCAGTTTTTCACTCTCCAAATAGTAACATAACAAGCGTCTTAGTCCTCTGCGTACTCAGCGCTGCCATCCAAACTGCAATGCAAGCCAAAAGCAAACCATAAATATGAAATACAAAATCCTCTACCTCAATTAAATTACCATCGACTTTATCGCCTATGCCAAGGGAAAACCCTCACATAATATATAACAATATATCATCAGGTGCAGATTTAGTGCCGCAGGTACAGCTGGAAAGAGGAGCCAAAAAAAAACTACACATACAGACCTGTCCAGTTCACATCTTTTTCAAGCTCCCCCTCACTGCCTCGCTCCATTAAATTAAGTTCTAGTTTTTAGTTTTAAGAGAGCCTCTTAATGCACTGGGAATTATCTGATTAGGAAAAACAGGAGCGCTGCCTGAAGCTAAGCTACTTGTCCAACACGTATCCCCAAGTGCAGCTACTATTTCCTAACTCCGCCAGATTAATTTCTTTAAATAGGAGCTCCAAGTGACTGCTGGCTACCATCCAGGGTGTCTGGTCGTGATGATAAATAATGCCAGTATTTGGCTAGTGGCTGATGTTGATTACCCATCGTGTTTTAAAGAAACAACCTCGAGGTATTGCCATGCCAAACCGGATTAACTGTTTAGATGACAAGGAAGCATGTTACGAATCAAAGTAAAGGAAATGATGAATATCCCACCTGTAAGAACTATCAGTGATCCTTTTCATCTCGACAGCTACTGCTCTAAACCCACATGTAATCCACAAAAACTACCAATTTGGTGCTGTGTCGTTTTTTTGTGTAGCACAGTGAAACAGGGGTGATTACCCCAAATGGGGCCCAGCTCTTCCACTGTTGGCTTGACTAGCCTCCTCACTGGGGACCTCATTCACTGCAATTACAAAAAAAAAAAAAGAGGAAAAATAAGGATCCCATCTGCTGCCAAGCAGAGCGGACAGTGTTTGCTCACTCACTGGCTGCCGGCGTACAGCAAAAGGGCTTCTGTGGGAGACGGATGTGTGCCTGTATGTCTTTCTCTCCCACTGCTGCAGTCCCCCCCTCTTTCTCCGACACAGTGAGCGGAACAGCACGTCTCCTATTCGTCCCTCAGCGGGGCCCCTCTTCATTTGTTTCCCACCCCCATCCTGCTCTCTTTCAGGAACAATCTCTCAGTAATTGTTTCTCCATCAGCAGTGGTCTTCCACTCGCTAAGTACTAATGCCTCTGTCTCGTTCCTTCGTAGCTTGGAGGCAGCTCCGTCTGTGGCCCTGTCTTTGAACTCAGCACGTCTAAATGTTTCCACGTGGCTCCACGTGCACACACCCACCGTAACAAGGAAAATGCACGCTTCTGCTGGAACGGTGCAACAGTAGTACGGCACCTACATGTCCATGTCTTACGCCAAGAGAGTTGACTCACCAGAAATGCATTATTATCACCTCTTTCAACCTGTTTTTTTGATACCTCATGGGGAAACTTTCCAGGTCAAACTTTGGGGTCAGCTACAGATGGAAAAATAATGATTGGAAGTAGCTGAAAGAAAAGTCCACAGTCAGAAGTCCCTCTCTGAGGTCTCTGACCACAGGAATGAGACGGTGAAGGCCAACCATTACATAATACAGCTCAGATCCTCCGTAGGCATCCGGATGTTTCTCAAACGTGGGGTTGGGACGTCACATAGGGACCCAGAAAATGTCAAAGACCGAATGCAAATAATCTATATATAATGGCGGCATGAATCATACATTGAATGATTAAAAACACTATACATTATTCAGTCATGTTCATTCCTCTTTCCCATCAATGAGACATCCATGAAGGGGAGGATATTACATCAGCAAATCTCATCAAATATTTATTATAATTGGAGGGGAATTAACTGGCCTTAAGAGTCAGTGGATTTGCAGGGCAGGTCGTAGCACGCTGACATGCACTCACTGTATACATGTTCACACACACACACACACACACACACACACCGGCCTATAAACTCACATATCCATGTAACGCGGTTTAATGTGGCCCTTGTGAGCCCACATAAACAGCATCAATATTAGGTTTAGTATGACACGGTGGGGGGGGGGGGGGGGGGGGGGGGGGGGGGGGGGTTAGAGCTGGTCTCTGCGGACGGTGATGAACGAGGCCTGCCAAAGCTACTGTTAGTTCTGTGAGCGCTCCAAGAGAGCAGAGCGGGAGGATTATTTGGTAGAGAAGAAGCAAAGGTTTGGAGATGGGATGGAGAGAAGAGAAGAAAAGAAGTGAGACGATGAGTCGTAAACTCTCAGATCACAAAGCCAGTATTTGAGCCTCACCCTGAAATAACTACATTTTACTATCCTAAAACATTACCTTGGCTCTACCCACACACCCTAACCACTTCAACTTATCTACCGGGACTCCTGCCAACGCTGGTAGTCATAAAGAAACACAATCATTATAGTTAAGCTTCAAGTTTCATCTCTTATCACTTTGTACTTGCCTGTCTGTCTCTTCTCTCTCCAGTGTAAATATCATGGGGAAATGCATCTACAGAAAATGGTGAAAATAACTGGATCTCAGCAGGTTTTAACATGCTTCAGGGCAAAAGACTGCAGTAGAGGACACACAAACATCTCCACATTCAATTTGAGGATTCTAGCCCACTCTTGTAAAAAAAAAAAACTAGTTTGTTGCTCGAACGGAAGCTTAAAAATAACTTGTAGATCGTCTGGTTCTTGTGCATACTAATTCACAAATGGGAGGCAGCATTTAAAAACGAATTTCCTCTGCTCTTGTTTAGGGGCCAAATAACCAAGCTCTCAGCGGTGGAAGCACAACAATAATAGCAGCAATACCTCTGCTGTGGAGGAGGGATGAGACACAGTTAACCCACAAATGTGCAGAAAGCTCTTTCTTAAAGCATTTGGACAACATGATGGATAGACTCTGCCCTTAAAATGACACACACACACACACACACACGCAGTACGATCAAGAGAAACGAACATTAAATTAAAGAAATAAACAGAAATGTCATGTTTAAACAGCCTGCCGTTGTCTCTTTTTAACTTTAATGCTGGTTTTGTCTTTTAAAACACTTCTTAAAAAGGTGCAATTGACTCGCTATCTTCCCTTATCAATCCCGTGTCATTTCCCAATGTAGCCGACAGCACAAAGGCCCATCCATTTGAAATGTCAACCGCTCCACATCGGCGCTAAGGACCGTCTGTGTGTGTGCGTTTGTGCATAATGTGGCCGGGGACTTGTAGCTCATTTATCCGAGGCCTCGGGGGTCTGCTAGTCCATCAAATGATGTCGTCTATAAAGCGATTCCATCATCCTAATCCTCATAACCCTCCCCCCCTGTAGTCCCGTATCGTTCCTCATCTCTCTTTTAGTCACAGATGCATGCGAGGTCAAGAGCCATGCAGATAATAAAGCAGCAATCCAATCATGCAACAAAAACCACACAGTGATCTCATTGCGTGTGAACGGGCACATCTCCCAAATGCATGCACACACACAGAACCCCGTCCAGCCTCTCCTGCTCTCAGACGGCCAGGTTTCAAAGCTTCTGAGGTCCTCTGAGAAAGGCAGTCGTCATGTGGGGATGTGTTGGATGGTCTTGCAGGGATTAAGGTCAAGTAAGCATGCTGGACAAGGAGAACGTTAACCAATCACTCACTACTGATTGATAGATAAAAGGACCCCATGCTCCCTCAGTTCTATATCAGTTTGAGACTTAGTGAACTACAGCTGCCATCACAGAGGACCACTAGAGAATGCATCATGTCTGTGGTACTAAACCCCTAACCCATTCATTTATTAGTACGAGTATGAGTGTATTAACTGAAAATACGCTTCAGTGCCCATGTTCACCGTTAATTAATGAATGTGCTTTACTACGGCGCTCTATGGCACAGATGAATAAGTCCTATTAGGGTTTCGTTACAAAGACAGTGTGTAAAAAGAAGAGTTCATTATTCCCTTTAAGAAACAGGTGCAAGTTACAGTAAAGTGCAGTCACTCGTTCCTCTTCACTGAGTTTTATTTATCTTCTCCACCACACAAACCAAAATAGTTCCCCTCAATCACTATATGCTGCGACCTCGTGATAAACTGGAGGAAGCTTCACTTGCGAGGGGAAATCATGCAACATTTCTCTCTGACACACAAGTAAACACTGCAGCTTAAACAGATTAAAACACTATAATCAAATGAAATCTCAAAATAACTCAAAAGTGTATCTGTGGCCGGTGCACAGCGAAAGTAAACGTAGAAGAATCCACAAAAAGGCTCTGTGAATGGTTTCACTGATACTGAACTACATCAAAACACGTGAAGCCAACTGAAAGCAAATGAGTAACATGCTTCCTCCATTATTCAACCACCCCCCCCACACACACACACACACACACACACACACACACACACACACACACACACACACACACACTTCAATTATTCACCAGGTGAGAGTGAGCGAAGATGTTCTGCACTCACATACACTCCTCTACCACGCTGCCTGCTACCATTGCACATAAATAATAAAGCCCCCAAATGTATGTGTGTGTGTGTGTGCGTGTGCGTGTTTGCCACTAATGCAATGTGTGCCAATGTTGTGTCATGTTTTATTTATGTTATGCATACTCAAACAATGTACATTTTCTCAACGTTTGCTCAAGCAAAAATGACAAAAATGACAAAAATGACAATAACTAGTGAAGAATATTAACAATCAAGAATCAAACTTCACTCTGTGCTACATGCTAGAAGCTGTAGTTGTTTCACTCCATGAGAGGGAAAAGCTGCAATAGATTTAAATGGTATTCAGGCTCTGTGCCTCAAATAACAGAGGAGTCCAGATAAAACTCTGCAGGATCTGCTTTTGATCTGATGGATCCCGTCATGGGAACCTGGCTGATAGAGTCTGTCCACATTCCCGACTGAAAGCCAGAGGACATACAGCCGATTTTAAAAACACCAGAAATATAAGGACGCAGACATTTTGAGGATGAACGCCTGAGCCCTCAATGTCAAACCACCTGGATCCAAGACACTTTATTGAAGACACGTGTGGCACCAGAATGTTTTGATCCGTAATCGTTTTCAGCCGATACCAGCAATTGAAAAGATGAATCGCTGCAATCTGCCCTGCTGAAATATAACTAAATAACAAAATAAATGGTCACATCAAAGCGTGTTTGATGGAAGAAAATACAATTAAGACTGAACCGTGATGTCTAATTTGCACGAAAAGACCATGTTGTGCTTTTCAGAGCCCTAAAATCAAACATACATCATCCCTTTGCTGTTACAGTCTTTAATAAAATTGAATAAAGAAGACTAAAATTCAAACATCGACCATGTGAAGCGCAAGTCAACATTACAGCAGCACCACGGCGTGCCATCATTGTTAGTGTAAAGAAATGTGCCTGTTGATGATAAAGAGCCCTGTGTTTAGGCTCTTTAAGATGCATTGCTCCTGTACTGCAGCCCCCTGGCTGTGGTTTTGAGATAACCGGCTCAGCTAATGAGCTAGCCTTCCACTCTTACCTCCCAATCGAGTGCCTACTTTAGTGTGAGCTGCGGGCTTATCTCTGGATTCACACGTTAGACTACACCTGCTGCACAAACAGACTAGCAGGCTTTGTACCAGGAAAGAGACGGAGTACGTGAGTCAAGCTCAAAGAGACAATGCCTCCCTTATTTCACTGCGATAAGCACCGAAAACATTATAAGTCATTAATTTGGTTGGTTCACTTTCAATCCTCAGCTTTCTTTTTCTTTTAACCCCGTATCCCTCCATCCGTCTCCACTCCTCTCTTCATTCTTATTCCCAGTCCAGTCTGCTGGTTCCCATTTTTCGCTCTTGTAGCAGCAACCAAACGATCTCAGAGTGCAATATTAGTATTTTGTGGTCATGCTGCTGCAGTCAGCTGATGCGTCCCAGACGTTCCCACAGAGATAGGACATTTCATTTGTGTGTGTGTGTGTGTGTGTGTGTGTGTGTGTGTGTGTGTGTGTGTGTGTGTGTGTGTGTGTGTGTGTGGAGAACCACAAGCTCGGTGCTCTTACATCAATTTGAGAAGACATCAATTTAGGATTTTGAAAAATGCCAAATAAAAAACACACACACACACACACGCAGACGACAGCCCTCACACAGACACCAGATCCCAGTCCTCTGTCAAACCGTCCACAGACACATCCTGAGGCACTGACACACTAACAACCACATGCATTCTTGGCATTTCCACAAGAGCCAATTACGACGCCCCAGAACTTGCAACTCTGGATGTTCTACAAGCCGGCTGAGACAGTGACTCAATCTTTCTTAATTACCATCACGAAAAACTCCCCAAATTCTAAGCTGATAATTCGGCGGCTGGGATTTTCTGAACGGCATGCAGTTCGCCGAGGAGGGCTCAAAAACCAAACTCTCCGGCAGCTTGCGGCAGACATTCATTCAGAAACTCAAGACGAGTCCCACCCGGAGATGACATACCAGGAGCACCGCAGCACCGATGTCATTAAAGCTGCTGCCTGTGCAGCCTCTCAGAGGACCCCTTTCTCTAAACAGCATTAGGGAGCCGGGGAGCCGCCGTAGACAAACGCATGCCTCCAACTCACTTAAATGCAGACACACACCCTCACTGGAGCTCACACGAAGACTCAAAACACATGGAAATACTTCGCCAGATCAGGAAGAATACTGGCTACTATTCTCTACAAAGAATATACAGTTGCGTACGTTTGTAATGTGAGTAAATGAGGGAATGGGAAGCTACAGATAGAGGACTTCCTATAATAAACATGCTATGAGAGCATACATTTTTAGCATCAGCAGCCTTGGTGGGCATCAAATCAGCGCTCCGAAAAGCCGAGGCTGGGATACAGCGAGAGAGAAAAAGACAGAAATAGAGCAAAGGCTGCAGCCGTTTCTGTCTATGAGGCAGCTTCGCGGTCCGTAGGTGTGGTGTGCTTAGACAGGAAGCCGGTTTCTACTCCTACTTCCTGTGTACCTCCAGGAAGATAAGGCTCAAGGTAAATGGAGCATATCGAGCCATCCTCTTGCAACCACCAAGTGCAAGAATATCCCTAAAGCTTTGCCACATTCTCTTGAGTTTTCTTACACTTTTTTTGAAGATTTGCTCAACGCGTGTGTGATGCAAGAGTTTGACAAACAGATAACAAAACCTCTGCAATCCTCACACATTACTCACCGATATCTGGAAGACTTCCTGCGTGTCATCGAGCATCTGAACCCTGATGGACACTTGTCGCCCTGGAGGCTGGGAGGGAGGACGCAGGCCCGGCTCCAGAGTGGACACCCCAAAACTGTCCGGGGCGCTCAGCCTCTGTCCGGCGGCAGACGGCTTGTCGGCTGGTTCCACCATGGCGGCAGACGCTGCGGTGAGGGGCTCTCGAGCTGCAGGCACCTCTGTTCACGTCTGGAGGAGACAGGAAAGAATAGTTTTACTCAAAATCCGGGGGGGGCAGTTTGTGTCTTTTTATGTGCGTCAAGCCAGAAAAGCCAATAATCTGCTCACTCTGTGATTTTGGGCTCCTAAAATACATAGCAGGCAGTTTTGAGCCAAAAGAATTAGCCAGTTCCTCTAACATCCAAGCTTCTACATAAGGCCCTCATCTTAAATAGCTGGTAAGACATGTTCCATGTAAGATATTCCTGTGTTTTTATAGGAGTTGTCAAATTCCTATTGCGGGTATTTGACAGACGAAAAAATACATGATGCTCCATGAACAGAACCTGAGAAAATGAAGGTAAAAAGTTGCTTAGAAAAGTTCCTTGAATGTGGAAAGAAATGAAACATTCACCTCTTATTTAAAAGGGAGTAAGAGGTTCTCATGTAGAAAACTTGGGAGGGAAACTTTGTGCTGAATCAGTCCAAGAAATGTGCAAAAAAAATAAATCTTGCCACGTTTATTCAGTCGAGATTAAATTGGCCTTGCACAACGTAAAACCACCAGACATTTAGTCAGTAGGGACTTCTTTTTCAGTCGGGGTGATGAAATGAGTGTATAAACCACAGCCCCACACAGAAATACAGCTGAACTTAAGAGTTTGGCCGATGCACAGACAGACATGTCTCACACCTTGCTAGACACACACTTCTCCCAGCTGCAGCACATGCAGGTGGGATCTCCTACAAACCGAACACAGGGCTCTCTGTGAGACGAGTTCAGACATGAATCAAAGCTCCACAAGTAGGGCAGATGAGATACGGTCTGAGAGCACACAAAGACGCTCAAACCCCCCCCCCCCCCACACACACACACACTCTCTTCTTTCACACAAACTTTGCAGTGCCCCCCCCCACCTCCATCCCACACTTGATGAACCTCAACCTCAGACAATAAATATGCCCTCAGACGGTTGGTGACATCACAGCTGAGGAATGTTTGAGGAGACAGTCGGGGGGGCAAAGCAGGGATGAAGGATGGTACATGAAATCTCTCACATCCCTTGTTTTCTCTAAGGTGAAGTTGTCCTCAGTTTGGACAGTCAATAAACCCTTAAATCAATATGTCATTAGGGACCTATTGGGCATCCTGATGATTAACAGGTTAGATCTTTCTTTGAGTTCACGACATTTAAAGGTCCACAGGAATGTCAAAGTCTCCTCCAAATGTGCCTGAGAAACACAGCTTTATTTTGCCCAAATCTGGAGGATAAAGCCGGTGGATAATTCGTGGCCACGTTTCTCTGTGAGGCGAAGACAGGAAGCACAGTGACACAAAGGTGAAGCCCCTCCGCAATTGGGGATTATTCAATTAATCAAATAAAGACAATAATCTGCAACTGTTAAAATAATCTTTTTGGATTTTAGACAAAAGAAAAGCAAGTTTTAAGACGTAATTTGAGGCATTCGGAAATAGTCACTGGAATTGTGCATTTGTGCATTTGTATTAATCTTATCGATTAATTAAGAAAATAAGCAGCAGATTAATTGATGATTGGGAGTTTTAGCCCTACAGCAGAGCCTTCAGTCTTCTTAAGGGCCGATAGTCGTAGTCCAGAGGAAGAGGCCCCGGATATGGCCCACAGCCAGCGAATGCCTACAAGCTCCAGGGGAGCTGCTCTGTAGCTGACCTCTGACCTCAGTGAAAGTGGACTTCTCCTTCCACCTGAATCCATTACCACAGAGATTTACTGTGTGCAAAATGAACACAAAACATATGCAATAATCTGTATTTGCAAACCCCTTTTGTTCCTTCACGCCTCATCCAGCCTTTTATTTCAAACGTGGGAACAGAATCTTTCCAGAATTCAAAACCCAATCTTCTACTAATCCCTCCACCTGTGAAATACAAACGAGCACCTCTCTTCACCTCGCTGACAAAAGCTGAAACTGGAGACCAGCCAAGGAAGTGACCCGACAATAAAAGGGACCCGACGTTCAAGTTACTCATTACACCTGTGGGAAAACTCCTTTGTTCTTGTGTGCTACTTCCCCACCGAAGCTCTGCTCGGCTCGTTGTTTACTAGCCGTTCAGTATCGGAGAGTCCTGCTCCACAAAAAGAAGAAGTTTAGCCTCAAAGGAACCCTTCACTCAACGCTGTGTCGCCATTCAAGCCGGCTTTATAGCTCGACCTAATCATTCTCTAACAAGCAGGTGCCAATTACCCTGACAGACATCAGGAAGTATAAAGTTGGTCTTCAGTCTCTCAGCACCAACTCATCAACGAGGAGCCTGTGGGGCTCAACAGGGTTAATTCAACGAAACGTAACACAAAACACAAAACAGCAACTAAAGCAAAGTACAGTGTCAAAAAAGAGCTCACCTCGGGGCGTGCAACGGCACCAAAACACAGCAAAAAGAGTTCCCCCTCGTGAACAAAGTCATACAAGTTGACTGGATCGATTCAACACCTTGGGGGTTGCAAACTGTTCATTGATCTCCTATTCTGGATCAATTTCACAGCTCAAGAGTGGAAGCAGAAGTTTTCATCGCCTCCTCGGTCGGGGCTGGGGATTATACATGGGGTTTAGTTGGGAGGAATACAGAGCGAGCCGGTCACACAGGCACAAAGGAAGCCACTGTGGGAGCTTCCAGCAGCGGGGCTTTAAAAACTCGGAGGGACCGAGGCCCCTCAAGCAGCCTTTGAACTGGTGTTAGCCGAAAGTTTCCCAAGAGTTAGTGAGAGGGAAGCCAGGCTCTGGGAATCGGATGTGAGTGCGTGTGTGCGTGTGTGTATAAAACACAAGAGAAGGCGTTTTATCTTTCACAGGCAAGACCACGCAAATCTGCTTTTAATTCTGCCGACTGTTGGGTTTTTGATAACTGAAGACGGCATGTTAAAAGTGAAAATGACCCGTTACATAATGTGGGTCAGAATATTCTCATGGAGGTTGCATAATAGGCAACATGTGCCAGCTCTGAAACAGGTCTGACAATCAACACTTTGATGAAGTGGATTTTTTAAAGCAACACGAGATAAAACTACAGTGTTGATCATGTTGGATATACTAATACATGTGTAGCAGTGTTTCTATTGGAGATTTAACACTTCTCACTTATTATTTTGTATATTAGTCGTACATATATACCTATATGTTGTGTGGGGCTGCTGCTAACGAATACATTTATAGAAATAGATTATTATTTTCCCCATTATTCATAAAATGTTTTGTCTGAACAATAATATGAAGAGCTGAAAATGCAGCGATGAGTGTGGCGCTCCATGCAATATGCAATAACAATACCTGGTTGTACTTGTTGCCATCTTTCCAACAGGAGAATCCCATTCAACACCCTGAAGCATCAACTGCAACCTGACAAGCACAGGTGAGGGGGAGACCAAGGCCACAACGCTCCTGGACGGATCAGTAGGCCGCGCTCTCGATACCGCGTTTTATCAAGGTGACACTCTGCCCCCGTGGAGCCATTAAGCTGCTCTACTGCTCTCTGGAGAGCTCCTATTGTGGCCGTGTGTGTGTGTGTGAGACAGAGATTGTAACACCAATTCTCCTGGCGTTACGGGTGTGATATTGATTGTAAAAGTGAATTGGCAAACAGGGCAGCGTAGTGATAAGGCAGAGCAACCATCGGGACAAAGCTGATCCTGGGTGCCGCCTCCCCACTGACCCTGTGCTCTGACCTCTCTCCAAATGGGGGAAGGAAAAAAAGAAAAGAGTCATTGCAGACATTCTCCAGAAGGTGTCTGCAGAAGCTTTGTCAAGTGAAATGAAACAAACACACCCTGATGTATAAAAAAAAAAAAAAAAAAAAAGGCACACACCTCAGAGTACAGTTGGCACAGAGTGCAATCTCCAGGATGTAGGTTAGCAGAGTAATCCTTTAGGCCGGAGTAAAGAAGTCAGTGGGCTAAAGCAGCCTGATCACACACCAGAGATTGTTAATGTGTGCTCAATATTAATGTGCATGTGATGACAATGACAAGCCTGCTGTAAGGTTCAGTGAATGGAAAGGTCAGTAGGGAGTGACTGAGTAGAGAAATAAATATATAAATAAATATAAAACATCACCCAAAGTACATGCCAGCTAAAAAAAACACAAAATAAATCACAAAATATATACTATCAGAAAAATGTGGCAATACGTGTAAATGTTTGAAGCACTTATTGGAGATCCTTGTCTATAATTAAGCTTACAGTAAAAAAAAAAAAAAAAAAAAAGAAGCTGCTGGACCTCCTAAAGCTCAGCCGATTAGACAAACGAACAGGCTGCAACCGAAGCGAGTTTATACTTAACATATCGGACTCATCAAACATCACGCACTGCTGCCTAAAGAAGCCAAACAGCAGCAAACAAAGTGGTTGTTTTGCAACAAATGTGGCGAAATCTAACCACAAGTGTGCTCCATACAAGGAGTACAAGAGCAGCTACGTGTAACCTCGCTCCGTAATCCGGATAGCATGGTTTCCTTACCCCCTCTTTCTTCAGGATCCACAGATCGTCCGTCAGCAGGAGCTTTTATTTCCGACGCAGACGGTAAATCCCGCACGGTGCCGTTAAGTTCTGAGCAGTGGATCCGAACCGCTCCCTCTCAGGCGGGACGTGGTTTCGGTGTGGTAGCCATTGAAACAAATGTGGGAAACCCGGCGCACTGAGCTTTCTACTGGAACAATAAAGAGCTCCACACCGCCTCCAGCACCAGCGCCCCGGCGCTACAGTGTCAGGCAGGAAGGGAGAAAGTGCAACCAGGGAAGCTAAACAGCGCCGCCGCACGGTGGTTTGGGGGAAATGGCAGCGTGGAGGGTTTGGGGTTTGTGCTGCATTTAAAATACTAAAATACATCTCGACTTTCAGATAATATATCATGAAAGATGAGTCTAATTAGAGTGGGCGCCCAAAAATCTAAACCGGGTCCTTGTCGCAGTGGGCCGTGTTCGAATCCGAGTCGTAGTCCTTTGCTGCATGTCCTCCCTTTTCTCTCCCCCTTGTTCCTCTCTATTGGCTACACTATCAAACAAACAACAAGATGTGTCTTTTCTCTTAATGGAGAATAAACTGGTGTAAAGGTTAATTGGAAATAAATATTGTTTTGGTAAGAGAGGGTTTCTTTAGGGATTTTGCACAATATTAAGTCAGTAAACCATGTCATGGAAAGGTTTAGAATGGAAATGATTTCTGCTGGTAGGAAAAAAGGTTTGCCATCTGTTCTTTCATTGTTTTTACATCCAAGAAATGGACTGAATGAATGAATTTAAAAAAATAAGAGGGCACCAAAAACCTTTTCATGTTTTTTTTGTTTGTTAAATATGGCCTAGTATGTGCACATGGCCTTTTTTATTATTGAAAACATCCTCTTTACATACAGTGGCTACATTCAGGTACACAGAGAATGCAACTACAGGTGCATCTCAATGAATTTGAATATCATCGAAAAGTGAATTAATTTCAGTAATTCAATTCAAAAAGTGAAACTCATATATGATATAGATTCATTACACACAAGGTGATATATTTCAAGCATTTATTTCTTTTAATTTGGATGATTATGGCTTACAGCTAATGAAAACCCAAAATTCTGTATCTCTGAAAATTAGAATATTACATAAGACCAATTAAAAAAATGATTTTTAATACAGAAATGTTGGCCTACTGAAAGGTATGTCCGTATACAGTATACAGTATGCAGTCAATACTTGGTCGGGGCTCCTTTTGCATGAATTGCTGCATCAATGCGGCGTGGCATGGAGGCGATGAGACTGTGGCACTCCTGAGGTGTTATGGAAGCCCAGGTTGCTTCAGCTCGTCTGCATTGTTGGGTCTGGTGTTTCTCATCTTCCTCTTGACAATACCCCATAGATTCTCTCTGAGGTTTAGGTCATTCAAGAATTTGGGGGAGATTCACAAGGAGTGGACTGCGGCCGGAGTCAGTGCTTCAAGAGCCACCACACACAGACGTATCCAGGACTCGGGCTACAACTGTCGCATTCCTTGTGTCAAGCCACTCCTGAACCAGAGACAACGTCAGAAGCGTCTTACCTGGGCTAAGTTACCTGGGCTAAGGAGAAAAAGGACTGTTGCTCAGTGGTCCAAAAGTTCTATTTTCAGATGAAAGTAAATTTTGCATTTCATTTGGAAATCAAGGTCCCAGAGTCTGGAGGAAGAGTAGAGAGGCACACAATCCAAGTTGTTTGAGGTCCAGTGTGAAGTTTCCAGTCAGTGATGATTTGGGGAGCCATGTCATCTGCTGGTGTTGGTCCACTGTGTTTTATCAAGTCCAAAGTCAGCGCAGCCTTCTACCAGGAACTTTTAGAGCACTTCATGCTTCTCTCTGCTGACAAGCTTTATGGAGATGCTGATTTCATTTTCCAGCAGGACTTGGCACCTGACCACACTGCCAAAAGTACCAATACCTGGTTTAATGACCACGGTATCACTGTGCTTGATTGACCAGCAAACTCGCAGAGAGAATCTATGGGGTATTGTCAAGAGGAAGATGAGAGACATCAGACCCAACAATGCAAACAAGCAGAAGGCAGCTATCAAAGTATTGAGTGCATACTGTATACTGTATATGGACATACTTTTCAGTAGGCCAACATTTCTGTATTAAAAATCCTTTTTTTAATTGGTCTTATGTAATATTCAAATTTTCGGAGATACTGAATTTTGGGTTTTCATTAGCTGTAAGCCATAATCATCAAAATTAAAAGAAATAAACGCTTGAAATATATCACCCTGTGTGTAATGAATCTATATAATGTATGAGTTTCACTTTTTGAATTGAATTACTGAAATAAATTAACTTTTCGATGATATTCTAATTCATTGAGATGCACCTGTATATACAATGACTAAAGTACTGTCGCCCATAGTACTAATTTGAGGTACTTTACTCAAGTATTTCCTTGTCATGCTTTACACTTCTGCACTACTCCATTCCAGAGGGAAGCATTTTACTTTTTACTCTGCTACATTTATTTTACAACCACCAGTTATTAAGTAAATTTTACATGCAAAACAATGACTTTTATAGAATATGAAGCATTGTTGTAGATTAAACTACCCGACAGTGTTTCATCCATCTACTATACTAACTGTAAGATGTTGCTTACACGGCAACACATCAGCAATAATAATCAAATAATTGAATATATGAAAATATTGTATTTGATTTGAGTGTTTTCACTTTTCATAGTTAAAGAATATTTTTCTAGAAATACTTAGTCTACATAAATGCAGGACCTTTACTTGTAAAGAGTCCTTATCTTGAAAGTGATGTTTTATAGGTAACAGAAAATATAAAATACTTTCTTATTCCTCATTTGTAATATTTATCTTATCAGGACATTAAGTCATTCTGTGGAAATTGTGAAAAGCTCAAGTGGCCAGTACGGGGATCGAACCCGCGACCTTGGCGTTATTAGCACCACGCTCTAACCAACTGAGCTAACCGGCCACGACGACTGCGTAGAAGACGTTACGTTTTATACGTCTTCTACGTATATTTCTTGAGAGAGGATGAGACTGCTCACGTGACCCAGTAAAATGGCGACCACAATGCAGAATGGATTTGAATGTGAGTACGCCGTATTATTAGCTAACTGTTCGTAAATAAACCAGTGTTTAAATTCATATTGTTGCAAACCGTCGTCGGTGCACTTTCATTGCATTACAACACACGTGTTCGCCTTTGCGGTTTAGTGTAAAAATACATCCGTTAGGTCCGTTTTATCATCGGTTCAACCACGTTACCTCATCGTTTATTGTTCGTCGTTACTCAGCTGTTTTCACTTTCGGCTCATTCTTTTTTTTAATATTTTCTTTTTCAGGATTTAAACTGAGTGGGTCCGTTTTGCTGGAAATTTTGGATCTGCTGGTTAAGTGATCGTCATAATAATCAAACCACAGAATCAGGATGGCCCTAAATGTCTTTGGTAAGCAGCATCACACCTCACGTTTTCAGTTGTGCATGTATTTATGTGTTTTTGTACCTTGTTTGTAATGTATTTAGCCTTAGGTCAAATTGGGATACCCCACTATAAGTCAATATTTTCAAGTACTGAACTAAAGTATAATTTTGAAGCACTTGTATACTTTAGTTCTTGTGGAACTTAAAACTTCTTTTCCACTAAATTTATGAGGCAAATAAATAAATTCTTCCTCTGCTACATTTATGTCATAATTATATTTAATGGTTGCTTTACAGGTTTTACAAACATACCATATGGTCATCTTAGAAAATATGATGCATTTTTAAAGATGAATCTATCCAGCAGTGAATAAAATAGTTAAATCAGCTTTACTATGACCTATTATAACATGAAAGTGCTGCTTACAATAATAGTAATGCATCTGCAATAATAATGAATTAGCCAACATATAATATAACACTCTAAACTCTAACAGGGCTGCAGTGAAATCAAGTAAGTAGTAGTAATTACTACTTAAGTAAGTATTTCAAGTTGTGTGTATTTTATGTGGTGCACGGTCTAAAATAGTCTTTATTTCCTGTTAAATGGTACTAAAGTATTGCTTTATATTTTACGCTTTTTGGTAAGCTTTCATGTTAAATCTTAATCTGTTGTTAAAACATTGCAGCTGTTGGAAAAAACGTGGTAGAGGGGAAAAAGTACAATATTTGTCATTTAAATGTAGTCTCATACTGTAAAAATGGATACTCGACTAAATCACCAATGCATTACAATAGTCCTTGCAGCACTTGTGTAAAAACATTATTTTGCAGACACTGTGAGTTGTCAGCAGGCGAGATGTTTAGTCTTTGGTGTGTCTCACTGTGAGGTTGTGTTGCCTTGAGAAAGAGGATGAGACGCTTGCCCAGGGAGGATTTTGAGTTATTTTGAAGACAGGATACCGGGACGACAAGTGTTGAATAGATAAGGCCTGCCGAGTGAACATAAAGTGAACTCGGAGACAGGAAACAGGCTGTTAGTTTCACCCACGCAGAGAACATGGAAGACTGAATCTGAAAAGATGCTGGCCAAACGACAGATGCATACTATTTCACATCATCAAAATCAAGTTTTTAAGGAAATAAACCCATGTTTTTACTGTGGAAAAACCCTGTCACGCTTGACTTTTACTTGTCAGAATGTGTTACATAATGTTACAGTTTATATGTTTGTAAGTGAGTATTTACACTTCACATATGAGACATAAGTCACTGAATGCATGTTCAGTAGCTACTGCAGAGTTCAGCCAAACTCCACTTGAGAGCTTGGGGCTGAATGATATTCTGTTCTTCTCAGTGTCTAATGTTGCAGAGTCTGATATTAATGTTTCTGTTGTTTATGGTCCACAACAGCTAAACAAGCGGCGAGGACGCACTGCTACAGCGTTGATATCCATCTACAATTTATTTTAGTCGGTCTGAAAGGGCGTCTGACAATGAGAAAATTAGACATCGCAGTGAGAGCTCATTTACAAGCCATTTACAAGCCATCCTTTCTGCAGAGCAATTTAAATGAATCTTTCACAGCTTTTTATGCTTCACACAGTACATTTATTCACAAAGTCACTTAGTCACAGTTTATGCTCGGTGAGGTTTTTGTTGTTGGAAAATAACTGCAGTCAGTGTGGTACCCCGAGGTAGTTGCACACAAACTAGATTAAATAAAGTAGTTTAAAGCCTTCTCTTCACATGTCATGCCGTCAAACTGTTTATTTAGCTTGTTTATTCCGCAATAGCATTAAAAAAGCTGCTAAATTTCCTTTAGCAGTGTCAGTTGTAAAAAAATGCTGGGATTGCTTCAAAATGCCTGTGCTCTTACCCAGCAAGCACTTCTCATGCCAACGTTTGAGTATGTTTGGCTGAGTGGAAAATGTCTGTTTTTTATTTTTATTTATTTTTTGATATTGAGCTCCTCCTGCAAATAGATACTGTGTTATTTTATTGGTTTGAAATTAGAAGGATTCAATTTAATGAGTCATGATCTTATCTGGTTGATGGTTCATATCAAAATTAAGACGTAGAACAGGCAGATCAAATAATCACAGCAGCATGTTCTGTCCACTTGGGGGCGCTGGAGCAAAATAAATGACGAGTGGCTGTTTAAGAGCATGTTCGTTCTTTTTCTGTCCTCAGATCACGATGAATACAGGCCACCGGTGTGGAAGTCCTACTGTAAGTAGTGATGGAACATCTTTTGTGTTATTGTCCGAATTTTTCACTTTTGTGTTTATGTTTCTTTATAATGGTTTTGGCTTTGATTTGCTGTGTTTTCTGCCACAGTGTACCAGCTCCAGCAGGAGGCGCCTCACCCACGCAGACTCACCTGCACCTGTGAGGTGAGAACACGCTTCCTCCTCCAGCCAGCCAGTGTTTAATTAGTCTGCCATGTCTCGCTTAAACGCATTATTTAGTGGTAAGACTTTATGGTATAAGCTTCAATAATATCACTTTTCTTGGAACCAGATTATAGAGGATGGAGGTTTAAAATGGCCATTGTCGATGTGCTGTCACTTTGCATGCAAATATCCCTGCACAGATGTTTGATTTGAATTGAAACCAAAGCACCCCAAGGAGCTCAGTTTGCTTGTATCTTCACTTAGGCATGTTGTCTATTCTCCAACATCACGTTCAATTACCAACTGAAACAATAATGCTGTGGTTTAAGCCTCAAGCAAGCTGAACCTTTCATAGTGTGTCCTTGTGTGTCTGTTAGTGTGTGTGTATGTGTGTTTCGTCTCCTCAGAGACAACTATCCGCTGACTCGGCTTGTAGCCGAGCTGATTGTTGTCGCTGTAGTTCACCAATCCATTGTCTTTTTATTCATGTTGGTAAAAGCACCTTTTGTGTTGTTAAAGGATAACCAACATCGTATTTAGGCCCAGTCAGGTCCTATAATACTTGCTTCTGTAGCAGTGAGTCGAAACAAAAGTATAGCGGCTCTTCACTCCTGTTGTTCCTCTTTTTCTTAAAAGGAGAGAGCGCTATTAGTAATATTTAGTTTATGATAAGTACAGGCTCCGTCCTAGCTGAAGGCACCCACCTAAAACCATGCACCAGCACCTCAACCACGGGGGGGATGTGTGTGCCACCAGATGTGTGTGTTTGGGGGGACAGCAAGGTTCTGGGGGAATCCAATGTGGATTAGAGAATGGGTGGATTGTGCATCTGGTGTTTGTTAATCTGTAGAAGACAGTCCTTTTAGGGCATGCGGGATGAATGGTGGTGTGTGTGTGTGTGTGTGTGTGTGTGTGTGTGTGTGTGTGTGTGTGTGTGTGTGTGTGTGTGTGTGTGCGTAGATGCTAAATGAACAGCTGTTGGCTTTGATGCCCTGGCCCGGTCAGGTAGTTGGTGCTGACCCACTTAAAATCATCAGACAGACAGAGTAGAGGAGCCCCCCCCCTTACCCCCCTTGCTACCGGCATCTCTATGTGGTCTGCTGGGAGTTCAGCCATATGTGATTTAATGATGCACCAATAAGCACTTATCTAAGGCTGGTACTTTTTAATTTGTGGCAGGTCTTAAATGACTTAAATGAAGGGGAGACTGTCCTATTATTATTATTATTATTATTATTATTATTATTATTATTATTATACAGCTTTACCAAAGCACTAGCTACAAACAAGGACACATACAGTCTATGTGCACCTCATGTCAAATCCTCTCACAATAGGAGATTGTTTTTATTATGCACGTACAAGGCTAAAATTGTGCGTGTGCCTCTATATTTTATTGTGTCTGTCCCTTTCACTCACACACACACACACACACACATACTTACACAGAGAGCATCCAAATTAATATTCAGCGCTGCTTGTTGGATCATTGTTGATTTATTGGCTCCACAGCAGTTTGAGAACAACACAATGTTCTGCTTTTTATCCGACTCGTGCAATGTTCTCTGCGCCCAGACACTCACGAAGAGCACAGTGTGTGGGTGGTTGCATTTCACACACTATATATATATATTGTTGTTGTGAGGAATGTTGTGCTGTCCTACAGAGAAATATGACATTGTGATAGTGCCATGTAAACATTTTAGCTGTAGTTGTACCTTCTCACCGTACCCTTTTAGTGTTTTACAGACTACATATTTTTCTTTGCCTTGCAGGGAGACAACCGACCTAAATACTATGGAAGAGAGTGAGTTGGCCTTCTCTTTATCAGTAAATTATATGAGACACATTCCCTCAATTCATCTCCATCTCCACATATGTAAAAACGTGTTTTTGTGGAGGAGATCTTGACTTATAATTTGCTTCTCTTCACGTCCAGGTACCATGGGATGATCTCAAGAGAAGAGGCCGACCAGTTGCTGAGTCAGGCCGAAGGCAGCTACCTCATCCGAGAGAGTCAGAGGCAGCCGGGCACGTACACGCTGGCTCTGAGGTAATGTTTGTGTGGGTATGAATCCTCTTCGCTCTGAGCAGGAACTGTTGTTTGACGTTCGTCTGCAACGTATTTGTGCGACGAGATGAGCCTCGGCACTGCGCCAACGTTGAGCATATCTGACCGTGTGTCCGGTGTGAGGCTTTACAAGGCAGCAGTTTAAGCTGTAAGCTGCTCAGAGGTTTTTAGCTCTAAACTCACATGGCTCCTCACACCTTTCCTCACGAGGAGAGGTCAAAGTGTCAGGGAGCGAGCGGATCTTGCTCAGAGGCACTTCAGTTGTGCGGTTTAATGTTTGTAGAAGTTTAAAGTGCCTCGATAGGTTGGAAGCATATCAACAGTCAGTTTGACTTGAATGTTAGCTTTCGTTTTCTCAGAGTAGGTGTCACACTTTTAAATGGGTGCATGGCATGATTTGAATTTGGGTTTTGGGTCAGTTTGCTCTATTCATAGCCGCGTCATTCTTCCACCTGCACTCGGTTCTCCCCGTGGTTATAATTACCTTCCATAAATACCCCTTCATAAACTAGCGTCCCGCTCGGGGTCGGCACAAATGGAAAGGTTGGATTTTGGGTTAATGATGTAACGGTGCAGTTTTATCTTGCGGTGGTTTCATTGTGAACCGCTGAGGAGCAGATAATGGGTTGGCCCAGTTCAGTGTCTGTCTGTCATAGAGTTTGTGCCATTTTTTGACTTTTGTATTATCTCAATAAACTGCTGCAGTATTTTGTGCATAGAGGGGGGAAACATGAGTAGAGTCTGTCCATCAACTAGCCTATTTTCTCTTCTTTTTGTTTGTATTTTTCCTTTGAAGCTTCCAATATTTATTTTTTCTTTGAAACTAAAACCAGCCTTATTAAAAATAAGCACAACTAAGATTTCAAGCATCAATGTTACAACCCGAAAGTGTCCTCCTTCGTTCCATCCAGGTTTGGGAACCAGACGAGAAACTTCCGTCTCTACCACGACGGGAAGCACTTTGTTGGAGAGAAGAGGTTCGAGTCCATCCACGACCTGGTCACAGACGGCCTCATCACACTCTACATCGAGACAAAGGTGTGTGTCCACGTGTCCCTCATCCTCTGTCCTTCTTAACAGCACTCTGCTAACACAACGCTCTACAACAGTGCTGCACAGTTAGACCCAATAATCAGAGCTGTAATCAGTGAATGCTGATTATGGATAATTACAAAATGGAAGCGTTTGAGCTTTCAGCCCATGTTTACCAGACCTTCAGCAATGAAACAATGTGGTTTCACAGGCAGGAAAAATAATAATTGATACTGAAATTATATCAACCTGCGACTGTAACCGTCTCTTCTGTCAGGCGGCGGAGTACATCGCTAAGATGACCATAAACCCCATCTACGAACACGTCGGCTACACCACCCTGAACCAGGAGCCCACCCTGAAAAAACATCTGCCACAAAGCCCCGAGGCCCCGGATGGACCCGCTCCGGCCAAAGACGACCATAACGCTGAGGAGAGGGTGAGGACACACACACATGCATGAATGTTGTCATTATTTACCATTTAGTGTCATTCTGAGGAAGTATCTCCAGCTAAGGAGGGATATAGCGGAGCTTTTAGAGGCTGCATGATAATAAACCATTAATCACAGCTAGGGCTGCAACTAACGATTATTTTAAAAATCGATTAATCTGTCGATTATTTTTTCGATTAATCGATGAATCGGATAAAAAAAGGCGAGTGAATAAAAACGTGTCTTTAGTCTTGCAAACTATACCACCCCTGCTTTACTACTGTTATTAACGAGCTAACGCTAACTTGTCATCGCTGCGGACACCGGGCGGATCCGCACATCGAACGCGCCTAGTTCCTCACTTCAAAACGGAACAAAAGTAGGATTCTGTAGTGACTTACCCTGCTGTTGAACTCCCTTCCTCCTCATCAAGGGCTCCAACATGTTTACGTTTTAGGTGCTGAATCATCACCGTGGTGCTCCCGTGCCATGTCGCTTTTGCATATCTTGCAATTAACACACTTTTTCGATTTATTTAGTGTGAAATGCTCCGCACCTTGGATGACTTAGGTCGTACTGATTTCTCTGCCTCCGCCATGTGTTTCAGAACAACGTCTCCGGTGGTCTTTCCTCTACCTCCGATCCGTTGTCCGAAATCGTTGATCCGATTTTTTTTATACTCAAACATCTCCGCGACTTATTGAGTGGCGTAATAGTCGCGCGACACAACGAATCGATAATGAAATTCGTTGCCAACTCTTTTAATAATCGAATTTTATCGATTTTATCGATTCGTTGTTGCAGCCCTAATCACAGCATAAAATCTATCAATATCTTCAAAACTCATCACTCTCTGCAAGAAATATGGAAATGGAAACTGTGTAGGAACTCAGGCCAAGAGCATCCTCCAGTTTCCATGTTTTTGGCAAACTGACCTGAAGGCCTCAGGGTTTTTGAGGGGTTGGTTTAAATCAGACATTGAGTTGTGTTGGAACAGAGTATTGACTTCTGACCAAAGAATATCCCCTTTAGGAAACTACAGTCTGAAATTAGGCCTTAAAAGTAATCTCAGAAAAATGTAATCATTCATCAAGTCTTTGGCTGTGTAATTGAGTAATTGTGTAAGTGGAGACATTAAGAATTGAAAATGTGTGGAACACAGACGTTTAAATGACACTGAACCCAAAAGACTTCAACACGAAATGTTCAGAATTTCTGTTTCGGTTCAGCAGAGGAACGAATCCGTAGTAGTTTGTGTGGGCAGTATGCAAAATAACCTGGAACAATCAATCTGTTGAAGTCACTAGATCTACATAAATAAAGCTTATGTAAATATGGTTAGGAAAGTAGATACATGTTAAGAAACTCTGCAGAGTTCAAATGAATGTTGCTCCATGTACAGTACTAAGATGGAAGGATTAGAGCTGAGGAACATGGTGAAGGAAAGAAGAGGAGGAGGAGGTAGGAGGAGGATGGATGGATGCATGCAGAGGAGAGATGGCCTCCAGCCAAAGGCTCTGCAGTAAAATTACATAACTGCAGTTAGCCTGCAGAAACCTGCTATCTCCCAAAAGTATTTATGAATGGAGTTTGTTGTTGGCTCATTAGTTTACATTCAGCTGTGAGATAATTGTTTTCTGTGATTTGTTTTTTAACCCAGAGGACAGACGGGGGAACTGTTTTCCAACAGATGGAGCTTTTTTTAGAGTTTGAAAGCAGACGTTTGGAGATGTGAGGTTTACTGAGTGAACGTGGGAGATGCTAGCTCAGATGCTAATCGCTGGGCAACCTTTTATGTAAATGTTCAGCTCTGCAGCTGTGTGTTTGTGCAGGTGGGTGCATGAAAAAACGAGGCAGCAACGCAGTCCAGTTGAAAAAAAAAACAAAGCAGTGTGTGCAATGTGTTTATCTGCTACACCAGTACTGAACCTCCGGAGGCCTTGTGTGACCTGCAGTGCATGACCACCTACACTGCACCTCATACATCACTGTCTGTGAGTGTGTGAGTGTGTGTGTGTGTGTGTGTGTTGTGTGTGTATGTGTGTGTGTGTACGTGTGTGCTTTCATAATTGGTTGGATTTGCAGACAAAGCAGTACGGCTGTGACATTGAGACCGGAGGTGGCTCTCTGTAGGGAAGACAAACACAGGAGAAACGCTTATTTCACACGGCTTATTAAATGCTTATTAAATGCCGCTTTGATTGTCCCTGTGGGGGGGGGTAAAGACATGGTTATGGTTTTAATTTTGATAAGGTTGAGGGAGTGTTTTGGTGAGAGGGAGAAGCCAGTAACCAAATGTCGATACCTTCGATCTGACAGAAAATACAGAAGAAATAATCCACAAACTTTGCATGTTAGGAGCTTAAATTACATCTGATACATATTTGAGCTTTGCTAAGCATAACTAGCTTTTTTTTTCTATTTTCCTTTCCCTGTTGTTTTTTTTTTTGTCTTTCTGTCTGAAATCGGGGTGCTCTTTGTTATCCACCCTCCTACCCGCCATCCCATCATTAAATATCCATGACCAGTCATACATATTCACTGTGTTGTGTATATAAGATGAGGATTAGTGATTTGAATATGTGCTTGCTGGTGACAATGGAATCTGGTGTTAAAAATTCAACTTAATCCTTTTTTTTTTTTATTTATTATAGCATCATTTTCACTACTTTGCCACAAAATATGATTTGTAGTATCTTGTATGATATGTAAAATATCTAACAAAAGATCAAAACACAGAGCTTGAAGTTTGTAGATCTCTCTAACAGTAACAGGATTTATTTCAGGCCCGCCGCTTGTTTGTTGACAGTGTGCTCAGCCCAAAAAATGTCAAAGATCTCCAAACATCCACCAAAGGCGCCACTTAACTGAGAAACCTCCAAAGTCCCCTTCCTAAGGGAAAATGTAGCCTTTAACTGTTCTTATATAATGTAACTTGTAAGAAGATGACGTAGAACCAGGCCATAGGTAAAATGACAATAGAAGGTATGAACGAGTGAATAAAAAAACAGCTTGTTTCTAAGCTTATTCTTTATCTCCCTCTCTGTCTCTTTCTCTCCTGGGACAATTCTGGTGGCAGAAATTGGTGACAAACAACAACAATCTCTGCATTCTGATTGGCTTATCCTCCTCTCAGTGTGACCTGTTAAATTCATCCATTACTGCGCCATGGCTCGGCCCTCCCCCTCCTCTCCTTTCTGTCTCCGCCTTTAACACCTCCCTCCTCCACTAGTGCTGCCTGGTGAGTGTGTGGAGGGAAAGAGGATTAACACACACACACACACACACACACACACACACACTGAGCCATGTGGGCTGAAGCGCTCACCTACAGGAGACTGAGAGACGGGAATGCACATTCTGCAGCATCGGTCCTGTTTGAAGGATTTTGGGAACGCATTTCGAGACTTATTGAATCATATTAAGAGAACTTTCTTTCACACTATTTCATTTTAGTGATTTTTTTTTATTGGCTGGCTGGCCTTTTGTTTTTCTTTTTGTTATGAACTGGAATTGCACCGTGCAGCTGCATCAGTATGCAGAGCTAATCTGATTGGCTGGTCTTGGTCCTGTGTTGGCTCCTCGGTTTGGGATGTTGTTGTTGGATGGAGCTTTGGATATGATTTGAGAGTCTAGCTGTGTGATTTTCTACTTTTTTCTGTTTTTGGTCATTATTTTTGTTCATTTTTAATAGAGTCTTTAGTATTTGGTTTCATATTCCTTGGCAGTGTGATTCTTACTATATTTATTAACTGGATTTTAGTCTCAGAGTCGGCGTTTGATTTAAACCTCCAGTGTGAGTTAAATTTACACCAAAATTACAAATCCCACAATGCCGAGCAGAGAGTCGTATGTCGCTAAAAGAGGTAAAAAGCAGTCGCGCAGGCGAGCCGAGAAGCAGACGGGTCAGAAGGGCTCTTTGTTTACCGCAGCGCTCAGTTTGAATGTCAGCGCCGGTTCGATTCCCTCCCTGCCGGACCCCAGCGCAGGCTCAGGGGCTTGTTTCAACCGGCTGCCGGCCCCCTCCAAGCCCACCTCTCCTGCTTCCACCTTCTGGCAACCAATCAGATCTTTTGCCCTTTCGCAGCTCACATCACTGGTGCGGCGGGCCACCCTGAGGGAGAGCGACTTGGCGCCCAAGTACGAGAAGGTCCACAACTTCAAGGTGAGCCTCTCCTCCTCCACCCAGTCCTGTTAGTGTGTGTGTGTGTGTGTGTGTGTGTGTGTGTGTGTGTGTGTCGAATGCTGCCAGAATTGCTGATTCAGCTCATAGGGTCTTATTCAAATTCACCTCAGAGAGCAAAGAACGCATTAGGATACACACACTCTCACACACACACACACACACACACACACACACACACACACACACACACACACACACACACACACAGTTCTGCATTTACATTTCAGGTTTGAAGCTTTTGTTTAGCGCTTCAGATTCCCAGATGTCCACATTACCAGTAGCCAATAGTGAGGAGCACAAAGGTCAGAGCCACAATGTCCTGAGCTCAAGGGAAATATGGATGATGAACACACACACACACACACACACACACACACACACGCAGCAGCACTGTGATGCGATGGAGGTTATTAGCATTTCATTATATAGAGTTAATTTATGCAAAAAATAAGAAGATTAAAACTCAGCTTTCACTGTATTTTTTTCTAGAAATGCTCTTTCAGCACTCCTATTGTGTCTCCATGATTCTACCAGTGTCTATAATATCATATTATCAGATTATTGTTGGTATTACTTGATCCAATCTGGGTCGCATTAATATTTGTTTCACCATGTTCTCAATATAAACCTAAATTTTGGCAAATTTTACTTCTTTTTTTTGTATTTATTATGTTGTCTGAACTTATCTGTTTTCACTTAAATACATAAAGTTTCATTTTAAGTAATATCATTTTGCTTTATCTCTGTCTCTCTAACCAGGTTCATACATTCAGAGGACCCCACTGGTGTGAGTACTGCGCCAACTTCATGTGGGGTCTCATCGCTCAGGGAGTCAAGTGTGCAGGTAACACGCACGCACATACACACACACACACACACAACCCCCAAAAAAGATTCAATATCTGCTCCTTTTTGCCTCCTCCACTGTGTTCGACACCGTGACTCGAAAATGGGACAGCAGGCTTAAAGTTAGTCACCGTTGCTGTTGACTCATCGGCTGTGTAGCGTGGCTTTTAAATGTTAAAAGATAAATTTTGGTGCCAAAGAACACACTGTCTGTGTGACGAACTGTGCCTCTGCAACGCCTACGCTTAAATGCAACTTTCTAGTTATTACGATCAAAGTAAAATTACGTTTACGAGGCAGTCCTTTAATGTAAAGATGCTAGAGAGCTGATTCCCTTTTCATATTCTGTCTTTCTCTGTCAGACTGCGGGTTGAATGTCCATAAGCAGTGCTCCAAAGTGGTGCCGAACGACTGCCAGCCGGACCTGCGGCACGTCAAGAAGGTGTACAGCTGCGACCTGACCACGCTGGTGAAAGCCCACAACACCAAGAGGCCCATGGTGGTCGACATGTGCATACAGGAGATCGAGGCCAGAGGTGAGAGGATTCTGTTGTTTGCTGCGATTTAAAGAGAGAGAGAGAGAGAGAGAGAGAGAGAGAGAGAGAGAGAGAGAGCGCCCACGAGGCCGGCATGTGTACGCAAGATGTGTGTGACGGTGGTATTAAGATGTGCACGAGCAGAATAACTCCCACATGTGAGAATGGGAGTGCTACAGTCTCCCCCCCCTCCTCCTCGTGGGATCTGAGAGGAGCCGCCAGGATTTTATTGACCACGATTCAAGACCTGAGTGAAACTAATACGTGAAATCAATGAAGACACCTGAGTTGAAGTGATTGAACTTGACAGGAGAACGAGAGCAATTTACTTCTCATCCCCCACCGTCTGTGTGTTAGTCTCTCATCAATCTTCACTGCAGCCCTTCTCTCTTCGTTTATACCTTGTCTGTGTGTGTTTAACTCCTATTTATGTGTCTCCTTCAGTTTCATTTATTTAAGTTGTTCTGTTGGCACATTATTTTCATTTTTAACTATTTTGCATATTGTTTCCTACATTAATCGAATAATCGTTTAGTTTAAACATGTAATCAAATAGTAAGAAATGCTTGTCAGGTGTCTTTAGATCTTTATTTTTGACAAAGCAGCTGTCCAAAACCCAACGCTATTCAGTGAATTTTGGCATTTTCAATTGAAACAAATGAACGATGGCATCCCTTCAACTCTCGTTGTCCGTCTCAGGTCTGCAGTCGGAGGGTTTGTACAGGATATCTGGCTTCAGTGAGCTGATCGAAGACGTCAAGCTGGCCTTTGACAGAGGTGAGTGTCCTGTTTCTTTTTACTGCTCTAAAGTCAGATATTCCATCCGCTGACCACAACCTTAACTCGTTGTTTTGGATCATTTGTTGGGACGACGTGTCCACAGATGGAGAGAAGGCGGACATTTCCTCAAACGCTTACGAGGACCTCAACATCATCACCGGAGCCCTCAAGCTCTACTTCAGAGAGCTGCCTATTCCACTCATCACATATGACGCCTACCCACGCTTCATAGAAACAGGAAGTAGGTCTTCACGCTTCCTGTGCCTTATTACATAAGAAGCAAGGATGAATGGAAAGGCAGTTTAGGTGTCCTGCATATGCTTCAAATCAGGAACAGATGTGTGTGAATTGAATATTGTCAGTTGTTTTGTTTACATTTTATTATATTTTGGTGTTTGTGTGTTGCAGAGATTGCAGATGCAGAGAAACGCCTGGAGTCTCTCCACGAGGCCTTAAAGCTGCTGCCGCCGGCTCACTGCGAGACGCTGCGATGCCTCATGGCTCACCTCAAGAGGTCCGAGCACATGAGTCGTGGTTCTCACTTAATCACATGCTTTTAGTCGTGGTGGCGGAGTCGTTTAAGATCTTGCTTAATAATGGGGCTTTAATCACCTGATCCAGATTTATTTCTCAGCTTTTCCGTTCTGTTCCACATATTTCCCTTCCTCTCTCATTCCAGAGTGACTGAGTACGAGAAGGAGAACCTCATGTCCAGCGAGAACCTGGGTATTGTCTTCGGCCCGACGCTGATGAGGGCCCCCGGGCTGGACGCCATGACGGCGCTCAACGACATCCGATACCAGAGACTCGTGGTGGAATCGCTCATTACCAACGAAGATGTGTTGTTCTGAGAGGAGGAGGGGAGGGAAAGGATTCTTCCAGGGAGGAGAGGAAGGACAGACACATTGGGAAGTACTCCTGTGAAAAGATGGAAGAAAAAAGGTGACTTTATTTACAAGAAAAATGAAAAAGAAACACCTGGAACTTGTGTCTTGCTAGAGAGGACGACAAGGAGAGTTTTTGTGTGGAGTGGAAGGAGGGAACAATGAAGGAAGTGACTATTTTCAATGAAGGAAATGATTTTAAAAAAGGGAGAAGAAGTAGATGGAAGCATGCAGTGTTTCCCTACATCATTTAAAGTTAAATTAAGGAGCCTTACTCGATAGAAATAAACAAATATGATCTCTCTTGATGAGCTGGGAGAAAGGAAAGATACATAATATGTTCTCCATCGTTAGGAGAAACAAATTAAACTTTGTCTATGATCGGGGAAACACTGTGTGATCCATCTTTGTGTTGATGCCTTGCGTTAGCATTCGTCACCGAAACCGAATGAGCCACAAGCTCATAAACAAGCATCACCTCGTGGTCACCGATGGCTTCAGTAAAAAAAAATGCTCCTTATTAATCATGTTTTTCCTCAAACTGTTGTGGGAAGAGATTAGTTTGTTTTCCATAGTGTCAAGTTATCCATTTAAGCCTCCTTAAGAGAAAAAGAAGAAGACTTCACAACAGTAGACAGCTGGATGGATGAGCGGAAAAAGGGAACAGCTCGCCCTCATTCCTCTGAATGGCGTTGGACCTATTTGTCTTTGTAAACTCTTTACTAACAGCTCCCTCTTCTGTTCCTCTGACTGAAAATTGAATTATACAGTCATCTAACACAAAGCAGTTTGTTAACATATTAATAAGAACACCCTTTTTGTGTCCTATTATAAGCTGTTTGTTTGAGACTTGTTGCTGTATAATTACTTGACAACTGATGGGGCTTTACATTAAATGTTTGTTTTTTTCTTACTGTCCCTGAACCGAAGGTGAAATATTACACTTACATTGTGTGTCATGCGGCCCATTTAAAGGGAAGCTTTGGTACATTTTCCTCCTGATCTACAGCCTTTTCTTCTTCTCCATCGGGGCTTTAAAATCAATCATTAAATCATAACTGACTTGAAACAGAAATATGTGAAACAGTGCTTTATGTTGTTTTGGCTTTGCTGTGGTTTGTCGTTTGTATAAAGCAGTATTGTCATTAGGCTGATTTTGAAATACTAATTAAAATTCTTGATCGCTCTCCTGGAGGCAATTCAAACAGATTGAAATATATTTTTTGCAGACTTTATTGGCCTGAGTGGGTTTTGAGGTTATTTGAAATTTGATTGTCCCAAAACATTAAAGCAAAGAAACTCAATAACACCAAAACTCATAATGTTAATTACTCTGTATCCGTGTTTGAAGGATGATACAACTGTGAAATAGTGAGAAATAATATTGCTTACGCATGAGTAAAGGCCAGTTTGGATCATTTGTATTGAACACTTTATTTCTTACAGACGCTGATGACTAAACGAGATCATACCTAAATACAAGTGTTTTGTAATCAAATGCCATACAGATGTTTGGAGATGAGCTAACGGGTTAAGGTTAACATGCAGTATTAAATGTGGGATGATGTCGCTAATCATCTGTAACATGAAGGAGTGAACTTTTATTTTTTAACTAGTGCCATTTGAAAAGGGGGGAGGTGTTCTGCATGTTACCCCACCTCCCACCACCACCAGCTAACACACTGAACCCCTTTTCATTCATTTCTACCCCCATTTCTGTCGGGGGGGGGGGGGCACTGATTACCTGCTCCAGTGCGCTTCATTAGAGGTTTTTCAAATCAATTGCTGTGTGTAACATTAGTCTTTTTTCTAACAAATCCAGAGTTTGGGTTTTTCATGTGATCTTTATTTTGACTGTTTATCTTACTAACTACCATCAGCCTGAACCGATGACAACATGTGAGCCTTCAGTGTTTGTTTTTTGGCATCATGAAATGTTTTTTTTATTATTATTTACTGTCATTGCTGTAAAGTATTTTCTATCTGGTTTCTGCATGATGAAATTAAATTATTAAATACGTCTCTCAGTTGCTGCATGTCTGATTTCTGGTTTATATGCACTCACATGAGAGTAAACAATTAATACTCACTAACTGTACTCCATTTACTGATGTAAAGTTGCCAAGTCAGCTGTTTTAGTGAACTTTTTTTGCACAATAAGTCAGGACAGCCTGTGGAACCACTGAACTACTTTATTTTGGAACAGTGCAACAATGCGTAATATTCTGAGAGCCAAATGTTTTGCACAAAGTGTAATTACATCCCTTTAGAAATGACGTAATGACATTATGTGCAGCTATGAAACTCGTATATGACGTAATCTCAACGAGTTTTTGACCGTGCAGTCAAGTCTGTAGCTGTTTTTGACACTTTCAGGTAACTTTCCATCACAGTGTCGTGTGCACACTTGAGGTGAGGAAGGATCGTGTTTGGCCTTCTCCCATTGGTTGCTGCGTAATTGAAGGTCTCGAGGTCGACGGACATCTGAAGACGCACTGCTCGGTCACTTCGTCGTTATTACCGTGTAGTTTGATATGTCGAGCGAGGAGTTTATCTTTGTTGTAGACATTGTCGGGATTAGCTGCAAAATGTATGGGGAATAAAGCGGACCGGGAGGAACAGGCGGACATATTTTTCGCTGCACGTTTTCGACCGGACTTTTGGAGGAAAACTCGACGAAAAGGTGTTCAAATCAGCCTGTTTTTTCTGCGGCCGGTTGGTGAGTTACTAACAATAATACCACAACTCTTATGGACCGTATTGTTTTTGTGACTTTGTTAAATTGTTCATGTAAACGTGTGCAATATATATTTTTTGGGGCGTTGGCTTTGGGCTAAAAGCTAACATTACGCACGCGGTTTCTTTTTTTGGGGGGGGGGGGCGTAAGCTATGCGCGAGCAGCTCGGTTTAAAGCTAACACCTGACGTTATGTGCCGCGACTGAAATTAACTGGTGAGGTAACTTATTATTATATAGTATTAACTAACTACCTAACTATTTATATTAACATCGGTCCTATTGTTCCACATATTTTAATGGAGATGCCACGTGCTTCACAAACTAATGTGAAACTAAATGCAGCCATGTGTCACCGCTCCCTTTGTAGTTTTACTTTTACTTGTATTTTTTATAAAGATTGTGCTGTTTGAATTTAAACTATAAAGTTATACTCGTGAACTTTATGTAATTGCATTCATGAGAATGGAAAGTGAAGATGCATTTATTTTTTTTCGTTGGCTATGTCTTCATCCATGCAGCATTAAATTAACTTCACACATCTAGTGTTGTGTCCGTTGTCGGCATAGTTGTTTGGGTTTACAGAAATTATATCCATTTTGTGGACATTACAGAGGTAATTGACGCAAGCGCAGTGGACGGCAGAGTCCACTGTGGTAGCGAGAATAGCGTTGGCTCCATCTTGTGGACAACGAGAGGAATTACAACAAATGCTTCAAATTGTTTTGTGGGGATTTGTTTCGCATTTATGAAAGGATGTCTCATGATATATCCAAGGGCGTAGGTTTGGTCTCAGCATTGGTAGGGACACTGCCAGCACCCCCCCCCCCCCCATATGAGAATAACTTAGTTGATATTATGTTGAACAGGCAAACTTTATTAAAATATATTAATATTTGTGTAACTTGGAACTGATTTAAACATAACAGTAATAAAACCTTAGTTTAAATACAAAACAGTATTCTGCACCAAATAAATAATAATAATAATAAATAATTAAATAAAAAACGTTCTGCTAAAATGCCAATATACAGTAACAGTATATTCTATATCCAAAATATATATAAAAAATGTTCCCAGTTGTGCAGCCCAAAAATACAAAATAAATCTATTCTGCAGCATTTAATAGGTTATAAATAAAGTGCTTTCCTACTTTATGCAATTATTAGTAGTGCTGGTCAATGATTACAATTTTGAATCGCGATTAATCGCATGGATATTTTGCGATTTATCGCATTGTTATGGCAACGTTCAATAATTAATTCAAAAGTAGTGTATTGCGCACTTTTATTTTAAAAGTACTGCTGTATGAACAAAAGGGCAATAACATTTGGTTTGCAAACACTTATTAAAACAAATAAGGTTATTTTTAACAGCAGTATTCCCTTTACACAGTAGCGATCATATTTCTTCACTATCTGTGCTCAGTGTGCTGACTGTATGTGAAACGTTCCACTGCTGTGCAACATGAATAAAATGTTTCAGCACGTTTCAGCAAAAATGTCTGTCTTCATGACAGTCAGAGCATGTGAATGCAGCTCTACTGTTAATCAATATAATGCTGTAACTCCGAGGTGATGGTTACCCAGCGATCAAAGAATAAAGACACTTTACGGACAATTTAGGTGTATTTTCCCTTTAACTCACAAGATGCAGGTAGCATGTTTTATACTTAATGTGAATATAATTCATACTTTGTTGGCATCTTATTCTGAAAACCGGGTGTTCTTCTGAAGAAGCCGAGTGTCTGCTGACTTTACCGCAGCGATGTCCAGTAGTCTCCATTCCTCCACCGCTGCCAGTGAGCAACGGACTTTCAAAATAAAAAAAACGAGCTATAATATAATTGTCGGCGTTAATTAATTAATGCGTTAACGCGATAATAACGCGCTAACTTGCCCAGCACTAATAATAATACGAATGAGTTTGCAAATATATTGTGCAAAATTATTTTTTCTAACAGGCAATTAAAATTAACAAAATATTGGTGGGGACAATTGTGTCTTTCCCAAACTTTGGTCGTGACTAGTCCCAATGGACCCTATGCAAACCTATGCCCTTGGATATATCCCCATATATTATCAAACAGTATTCATAGTTAATATTGTTTTACATTATACTTGTACACTATACAACTAATAGCTTCAGTTTAGTTTTGTAACCAAAGCCTGTGCCATAGTGGCTGGAAATAATGCTTCCAATTGTGTTGAGTTTTTGATATGTGGACATTTGGGGTGATTTGTTTCGCATTTATTTGAGTGTTGTGTCCACCGTTAATTGACGCAAGCGCATTGGACTGCAGGCTCCACAGTGGTAGCGAAAATAGCTTTGCCTCCCTCTTGTGGACAACAAGAGGAACAAAAACAAAATATGTTGAGTTTGTGATATGTGGACATTTGGGGTGATTTGTTTCGCATTTATTTGAAGATGTCTTCTGATACAACCAAATATATTGTCAAGCAGTGTTCATAGTTCGTAATGTGAGACACTATAGTTGCATCTCCTATTTAAATACTTCCGGTTTTACTGTAAATGTGGCCTCGTTGGCGCAGTAGGCAGCGCGTCAGTCTCATAATCTGAAGGTCGTGAGTTCGAGCCTCACACGGGGCATTGCTTTTGCGAGTTTGAGTCTCACATGGTGCATGTGTTTTACTCGTTAGTCAACCAGATCTTATTTATGGGAACCCATTCACACATTTCACGTTAATATTTGACACTGCCTTATAACATTAAGCACTTAATTGTATTTATAACATTGATTGCTGCTGCTACTGTTACTACTCTTTACTCTACTGCTATCAAAACTGCTACTACTGCTAGTGCTATTGCTGCTACTGCAACTGCTGCTTCTGCAACTGCTGGTGTGAATGTTTGTTTAAACTTCCACTGTATTGTATTTCACTACTACGATTACTGCCACAACTAATACTAGTATTACTACTTCTACTACCACTGCTGTACTACGTGTATCATTACAACTATACTACTACTATTACTGCTGCCACTACCACTGCTACCAATAAAAGTACAGATGTTTTTCCTGTACATCAGGCCCGGCTAGCTCAGTCGGTAGAGCATGAGACTCTTAATCTCAGGGTCGTGGGTTCGAGCCCCACGTTGGGCGCAGTCTTTTTTCTTTTCTATTATCCTCTGTGCCCTGTGGACCATTCAGAAAGGTAGGTACGTGTGTATGTGAGCATTGGTGGTTTTTGTCTTTCTCATAAAAAGCAGACCCCTGGAACTCAGATAAACTGCTTTCTTGGAAAAAGCATGTTCGAACTGAATCTTTGACAAATTGTATCACTTGACCGAAGCTAACACATTCAAAGTTTGTGGTTAAAAAAGTAGATGATGGAAGATTGCTTTCAATATATTGCCAAATGTTTAATAATTATCATGCTTATGTGTCTCTCACAGCACAATGAGACCCATCAAGACTGGAAAATACAAGCTGAGGTGTATGGTGAAGGATTCTCCGGCCCAAAGACTTTGGATGTGCCGGCAGGGACAAGAGCCTGCTACCCACTCACCTTTCAGCCTTCTGCACAACGCATTGTCATGGTAATGACATTTTTTTGTTGTGGTTTCATTGTGTCTATCTTTCTTCATGTTTTTCTTGCTTGTTTTCTGGCTTTATTTACACATTCTGATAGACCATAGTATTTATACAGTGTGGTAGTTGATCCCTTACAGCAGGGGTCTTCAATTAAAATTCCAAAAGGTCCAGATTGAGAAAATCTCCTCGGGCAAAGGTCCGGAACATTACAATAATATCTAACTCGCGCCACTTAGTGCCATATATATATATATATATATATATATATATATATATATATATATATATATATATATATATATATATATATATATATATATATATATTCAAGAAGTCTAGTAGTAGTAACAACGTCTCTGTGTAATCAACAACTGTCAAATCAAATAAAGAAAGTACACATCAATTATATTTTAACAATTATTATTCTCAGTTTTCAAATTTAACTGGATGGATTATAAATAATACATAGAAATACATGAATAAATGTTCTTCTCTCATTTCAAGTAAAATAATGGCTCCATCTAAAAATAAAATACACAAAAAAGAACTTTTGAAAAACTTACATCTTAAAAGAAAGCTTGATTTTAGAAAGATGAGCCTTGTGGCTGAGGCTGCTGACAGGTATTTGCTTGATTTTTTCACATAACTCTTCTTTTTGTTTCCCCTCAAGTAAAGTTCCAGCTACTGCACTCATCCCGGAAAAGACCGCAGTCACCTGCCTCAACGACTACCGCCCAGTCGCCCTGACCCCAGTCATCACAAAGTGCTTCGAGAGGATGATACTATCACACATCAAGGACGTCCTCCCAGCAGACCTGGACAGCCACCAGTTTGCGTACCGAGCAAACAGATCTACGGAGGACGCGGTCTCCATTACACTCCACACGGCCCTGTCTCACCTGGAGCACCCCAACACATACGCCAGGATGCTCTTCATTGACTTCAGCTCTGCCTTCAACACTATCATCCCCCATAAACTGGTGCACAAACTCAAAAACCTTGGACTTTCGACATCACTCTGTTCATGGATTCTGGACTTTCTCTCCAACAGACCACAGAATGTCAGGATAGGGAACCGGACATCGACAACCACCATCCTGAACACTGGTGCACCGCAGGGCTGTGTGCTCAGCCCGGCCCTCTTCACCCTTTTCACCCAGGACTGCTCCGCCACATATTCATCAAACACAATAGTGAAGTTTGCTGACGACACCACTGTGGTGGGACTCATCTCCAACAACGACGAGACACACTATAGACAGGAGGTCCAACATCTGGCTGAGTGGTGCTCGGACAACAACCTGGTCCTGAACACCACCAAGACCAAAGAAGTCATCGTGGACTTCAGGAGATCCAGGAAGACCACACCCTCTCCACTCTACATAAGTGGGGAGGAGGTGGAGAGGGTGGACAGTATCAAATTCCTGGGGCTCCACATTACTAAGGACCTCACTTGGTCCCTGAACACTTCACACCTGGTGAAGAAAGCCCAGCAGAGGCTCTTCTTCCTGAGGAAGCTAAAACAAGCTGGCCTGCCCCCTGCACTTCTGGTAAACTTCTACAGAAGTGCGATTGAAAGCATCCTGTGTCAGTGCTTTACTGTGTGGTATGCCAGCTGCACAGCAGAGAACAGGAGGGACCTGGCCCGTGTGGTTAAAACAGCACAGAGGATTGTGGGAGTTACCCTCCCTGACCTGGACACTGTGTATGCTGGCCGCCTCCAGAAGAAGGCCAGAAACATCTGTACAGACATCACACACCCGGGTCACTCTCTGTTTGTTCCACTGCCATCAGGAAAAAGATACAGGACTATCAAAACCAGGACTAACAGGCAGCTTCTTCCCCAGAGCGGTTTCCTCCATCACCCCCCCACCCACCACCCCACCCAGCTCACACCGGACAGTGCTGCGGTGAAATAATAAAAATAGCCAATAACACGACACTTTAACAAAGCACCTTTTTCACTTTTAAGCCATTGATGCCTGCGTTTAATTAATGTTGCACGGTGTATCGATACTAAAAAGGTACCGCGGTACCCGTACGTTGAAAACGATACGATTTTGCATATTTTTAGTATCGATACGTCATTAAAATAGAGCGCGATCAGAGCGCACTCACTGTTCCGCTCCCTGTCATGCTGCTGGCACGCATTGACTGCAAGGGGGCGGGGCTACCCAGCGCTCACACACGCAACAGGCAGCGCTCACTCACAGCGAGCGATCGCAGGGGAGACATGGCATCAAGTGCAGGAGCTTTTGCCGACCGTCCTCGGCTTGTTGGAAAAAAAGATGCCAGAAGTGAAATCTGGAAGTACTTTGGCTACATTGCAGACAGTGAAGGAAAGCCCACTGACATACAGAGACCCGTCTGCAAAACTTGTTTCAAAGCCACACAGACCAAGGAAGGCAACACGTCAAACATGGCAAAGCACCTTTCAGACAGACACCCCGAACTTTTCA
This sequence comes from Leptoclinus maculatus, assembly GCA_032191485.1. Classification (NCBI taxonomy): domain Eukaryota; kingdom Metazoa; phylum Chordata; class Actinopteri; order Perciformes; family Stichaeidae; genus Leptoclinus; species Leptoclinus maculatus. Next base: position 122,086 of record JAVDOI010000092.1, on the reverse strand, counting down.
AAGAGTTCAAAGAACGACAGTTAAGCAAATGTGATTATAAACATGAACACCCCCAAGCTCACCCATATACAGCCTAACATGAGTAGCCTTATCCTAGTTTGACAACAAGCCTATATGATCATGAGGTCACAATGCACACAAAAGTGTACTAAATGAAACACAATTGATGCAAAATGGCTACATGCTGGTAGAGCCTGAGGGTGGATCTTGAGCTAATTCTTGTTATTTTTAGTTAAGTGTTCAAAAAGCTGGGCAGGAACAAGCTGGTAAAAAAGGGAACCATACAGATGTTTTATTTATTACTATTATAGATAAATATACCAGTATCATATCGTATTTGTGGTATTGTATCGAATTCTGGTATCGTATCGTAAGTATCGGGTATCATGATATTATGGCAGGTATCGTATCGAAGTCATAATTTTGGTATCGTGACAACCCTACGTTTAATCTTGTTTTATCTTGTATATATTTATTTAATGTCTTGTTTTAAATCTTCTTGTCTTAATGTTTTTTATAAACCTTTTAACTGTTGCTGCTGTACTGACTGAGTCGCCAACTTAATTTCGTTGTATGTTTTTACAATGACAATAAACATCCTTTATCCTTTATCCTCATGCCCTCCTTGACAACCTCTCCATCAGTGAATGGCTTTTTATGTTGACCCAAAATCCAAGCAACTTTCAGGGAACATTCGTAAGCACGTTGTTGGGCAGTGAATGAATGTGTTAATATTCTGGTGGAACGTTCATATTGGGCTCTTAAATCGTTTATTTTCTGTGCCCTCAGTTCGGATTGGAGTGGGTATGTTTGGTCTCGTTTCACATCGGCGCTTTGAATAATGGCCACGGTATCTGAGCATATGAGACAGAGTGGTTTAGTAGCGCCAGCAGGAAGAATGAACAAATACGAGTCCGTCCATTCTTTGTTAAAGCTCTGTTTTCGAGGTCCACCTTTCTCTTTTTAGAGCACGCCATGTTAACTTTCTAATCCGACTTACTCACTTCTCTCACTGCTTCTCTCTCACTGCTCTCTCTCCGTCTCCCGCCTGTCTGCGTGATCTCACTCGACTCACGATGCATTTTGGAATAAACATTCGATTGGCTGAGTAGCGTCACGTGAGATTATTTACAATGTATATAATTGGTCAGTGTGTTTCCTGAACTGCTGAATGAGTGCCGTAAAGGCCAGAAAAACTGCGCAGGTTAAAACGGAAGCGCTCCGCCAAAATGTATAATTCTCAATTATCCATCAATTATACATCCGGGTCCGGATAGGACAGCGTCTGGGTCCGGATCCGGACTGCGGTCCGCCTATTGGTGACCCCTGCCTTACAGTGATGAATGAACCTTTTAACATTTTGAATGTGTAACTTTGGTGTTGCTCGTATTTGTGTGTTGTCCACACAGATGCCGCTGCTGAGATGTAAAAAAAGGAACTGGTGTCCTGAAATGTGTCTCCTTCTTAAGCCCCGCCCCCTTTCCCACTGTAATAATGCATTTGTGGTTCAGTGGTAGAATTCTCACCTGCCACGCGGGGGCGGGAGGCCCGGCTTCGATTCCCGGCCAATGCAAACACTTTTCCTCAATTCGTGGAGGAGGCAGCGTTTGAAGGCGGTTTAAAAAGCAATTTGAGGAACTCCTGAACCTGACCATAACGCCCTCCGTTGGGGACTGGTGGGAAGACCATCATTATCCCTGGAAGAGGTTGTTGAGGTAGTCAAAAAGCTCAGCGGCACGGCGCCAGGGGTGGATGAGGTTTGCCCTGATATGCTGAAGGCTCTGGACATTGTTGGTCTGTCTTGGCTAGTAGATCTTCGAGGGGGGTTTTCACTGCTCAAGTAGCCTATGATGTAGAAATCCGAAAGTGGGTGATTAGGATCAGCGGCCTGCCTGATCTGATCCCAAATGGTGCTTTGTTGTTGGACTAATGTGCTTGTCATTGGTCACAACAAACTCCATGTTCAAGTACAGGGCTATTCATAATTGTACTTTGTACCAGAATAACCAAGGCCAAAGATCGATGATCAACTTTGGGGTTGGATCATCAGAACTTTGGCCGAATGTCTTGGACACCTGGGTAAAGAGAATAGCAGAGCTTTCCACTGAAAGCCCTGATAACCTTTGATTTTTGCCTATTTTTATTTATTACCTTGCACCACCCCACCCTAGCCTGCCATATTGACTTCTCGTGACATTACAGATGGTGGAGAATGGGGGCAGTGGGGATTAAGTGTTGATGGTTGAAAGGGAGGATATTGAAGCTTTGACTCAGTTTTTTTCAGATGGAGCAACTGGTGCAGATGCTGTTGGAGAGCCAGAGGGCGCAGCAAGAAATCAGGGCAGCCTTGTTGCAACAGCAAATAAAGGCTAACCAACTGATAGACAACAGTAACAGGTAACCAGGTCAAAACCCAAAGCAGCTGACTTCATCCCGAAACTGTGAGAGACCAACAATGTGGAAGCTTACTAGGGCTGCACCTAACGATTATTTTAATAATCGATTAATCTGTTGATAATTTTTTCGATTAATCGATGAATCGGATAAAAAAACAAAAAAGCATTAATTTCCCAAGTCATCAAAACTCATCAAACCCGACAATCAGGAATGAACAGCCTCACGTGACTGAATGAAATTATGATGAATGATGTAAAAAGTATTTTGTCTCTCAGTTCTCTCTCTCTCTCTCTCTATATATATATATATATATATATATATATATATATATATATATATATATATATATATATATATCTATATCTCTCTCTATATATATATATATATATAGAGATATAGAGATATAGATATCTATATATCTAAAGGGTTTAGTCTCTCCAGCTCGCTCTGATTTTAATTGTTTCATAATAAAGTTATTGAGGGAAATATCAGATCATGAAAACACAAATCTTTCTAATAAATGAAGAAAGTTGTTTGTGGTCCTTTTGTTGTTCAGACTACAATGAACAATATTTAAACCAGATGTTGAATCAGAAAACTAATCAAATATAAACTAGAGTTTATTCTGTGATCTGTCTTCACTGTTTACATGTTGAAAACAATCTCATCAGTCCGATCGGCTGCAGCGTCCAATCACATCACAGATGAACAATGAGGGGGCGTGTCGGCCGTTAAAACACTTCCTGGAAGTCTGTTCTCGTGGGTCCTCGCTCCTCAGAGCTACATTAGAGCTTAGGGACGGCCGTCAATATGGCGGCGCAGAACACCGGCGCAGAACACCGGTTCGAGGAGCGAGGAAATGACAAATAAGAGACTTGAGAAGTCTCTTATTTGTCATTTCCTCGATTCCGGTTGAACCGGCTAACCGGAAGTTGAAGGTTCAAGCGAGGACCGCTTCCGGTTGAAACCAGAAATTGGAAATGACAAATACGTGACCCGTGTGAGAGGAGAACTTTGAGGAGAAACTTCAGGCCAAATAGCTGATATCAGATCAGCCTGACTTCACAATCAGACAGCAGACTAGGGGGAAAGGGAAGCAGCACACGAAGCTTCTCTACTAGCTGTACACCAGACAGGTTTGGCTAGCTGGATGACGTCATGCTAATAACTTATTTAGCTTTTTAAAACAACGGGGACAGATCCAACATGGACAGTTAGGGAGTGAGGGACATGAAGCACCTGTCTGATAAATGGATATATAGTTATAAATATATTATATGATCTACATTATTATATTATACTGAATATTATTATATGATATATATATATATATATATACATATATTATACTGAATCCCGTGAGGGTGACATTAATAAGATGTCCTGACGTATTTATCAAAGTGTTATTTACTGCTTTTTTTCATGTTGGAATAAATGTTAAATATTTAACTGCAAAGTAGTAGTACGTGTTTGATACCTTAATTTGTTTGCATTAAATCATTCTGGGATGTTTGCTGAAATTGATTGGATGTGGCACAGCCCTACCTAGAACATGTTCCACCAGCTCCACTGGTGTGAAATGCTCCCACACCTTGGATGACTGAGGTCGTACTGATTTCTCTGCCTCCGCCATGTGTTTCAGAACATCGTTACGGGTCTCCGGTGGTCTTTCCTCTACCTCCGCTCTGCGCTCAACTCTACTTTATTTTTTTTTATGCTCAAACATCTCCGCGACTTATTGAGTGGCGTAATAGTCGTGCGACACAACGAATCGATAATGAAATTCGTTGCCAACTCTTTTAATAATCAAATTTTATCGATTTTATCGATTCGTTGTTGCAGCCCTAAAGCTTACCTTCATGCGTTTGAAGCTACAGCCACTCGGGAGGAGTGGCCAAAGACGCAGTGGGTTGGACTCCTGGCTCCTTTTCTATCGGGTGAGTCACTTAAAGCATATCAAGATGTAGAGGCCAGTATTGATCAAGATTATGACCAGTTAAAGAGATACTAAGCCGCACTAAGGCCGCAGGGGCTTACTAAATTTAGCATGGCTCAACGTTTCCATAACTGGACCTTCCAAAATGGGGTAACTCCCCGTTCCCAAATGCACGAATTGAGGCCAAAAAAGTAATCGGTCACCAGAAATTAACAATGGCCATAGAGTTGGTAGAAGCGGTGGAGCAGTACCAGGCGGCCTCAGACATGCTCCGCCCTACCTGTAAAGAGCCTATCGCTTCTGTCCCTGCCCGACCAGGTGGGTATCCCCAAAAAGGTCCTAAGCCAGCCAACCCTCACTCTGGCCCACCCCATTGACTTGTTAATCACCCTAGGCAGCCAAGAGGATTTCTGAACCCTGAGTCTCGCCAGTGCTATCGCTGTGGCAAATTGGGCCATATCTCATGGCAATGTGAAAAGCCTGATGAGCCAATGCCTTGCTCATAAGCCCAATGCGAAGGCAGCCAAATACAGATTTCGTTTTTTCCATTAGAAAGTTTATCTTCTCCGTCTATCACGGTTAAACCTTGATTGTTCAAATGTAGGGGGTTCACTTTTAAAGGATGTGTTAATGAAGCAAAGTGATTAATCGTGACGGAAATGAATGAGTAGAAAAGAAACCTTAGAGTTGGATTGATATGTTGCGTGCTTTACTTCCTGTAGTTTGTGTGCGCTTACCTTTCTGTACTACAGCATATGGAGCTGTCCTATGGCTCACCTTGTGCCTGTGGAATAATTCACGAGGCAGTTACGGCGGGAGAGAGAGGGAGACATGATGAGATGGAAGAGGGACACAAAAGATAGAAGACAGAGAGAGAGAGATGAACAAAAGACACAAGGGAGGGAAGGCCGAGGACATGGTTGGAGTACTAGATGATGGAAGGAGTGAAAAGGGGGAGGGGAAGCCAGAGAAGATGAGAGCCGATAAAGTGGACAGTAAAAGGCAGCTGTGACGTCCACACTCCCTGATGTGTTTTGCATATCGCCTGTGGGAGAGAGGCTGTGTGTGCCGTGTATTGGTTTGTGTCCACAGATCACCTGTGTTTAACGAGCGCCCCTCCTTCCTCTGCGGGTTGTGTTGCCCCCGGCAACAGATGAGCCAAGCCAAAAGTAATTGGTGGAGGGTCTGCTCTGCTGCACGCGGTAACAAAGGGATCACACTGAAGTCAGACTCACAGTGATGAGATCGTGATGACAAGTGAGGAATAGTACTCAATCATAAGGGAGGAAAAGTAATTTCCTTTTGTGTAAAGACACACACCAAACATTATGAGTTACTTCGTCTTTTAGTAGGCAACATTTGTACACTGTGTACTTCCTGCAGTACACACATTACGGAAGTATACATTCACACAGCAGGGGAATATGCAAATAGGGAATATTTCTGGTTTATTAGTAAGTGGCCTGCGGAGGCAGAAACAGAGACGGCCCTAACCATTAAGCAATGTAAGCCGCTGCTTAGGACCTCCTGGTCTCTGGGAGCCCACCTAATATATATATATATATATTGTGGTTTTTATGAACACAAGACAAACTTCTAAAAACTTCCTAAACAAAAACTGACGTTTTGTGCTGATTTTTGCTAACAAGTAAACAATAAGCTCAGAGAGATAATTCACTACAAATGATTATATTTAGAAGTTTGTAATGCAAAATCATTAGGAATAGCACAAATATACAACACTCAATTAAGGAAATTTGATAAAATAAGGATAAACTACATGCATATAACTGCAGTAAAACTTTATTTCACACTATGATGATTAAACTGTAAAAATATTAAAATAAAAAAGTGCAATTAATCCGCGGTTCACATCTGTGCTGAACCGCGAGGGGTCAATCCGTACAGAACCGTTGTCGTTGCTAGCACTTGTTAACTTCTAGCTGCCGGCTCAGCTGTCACCATGTTGAGAGCTTTGTGGAGGCAATAGATATGGTCTGAATTCTGAACATAGTGTTGCTGTTACAATGACGTTATATCAAGTCAAGGGCAGATCAAATCTATTTCAAGAGACTGAAAACACATTTAAATCATCCTATTTAAAACCTACAATGACCATGAATACATTGCATCAGGAAAACCAACATTTACCTCCAAGAGTCAGTGTGTATTAGCATCCCATAAGGCCCTTTCTCCAAACTTCTTGGTATTTGTTATAAATGTACGTTAGAGGGTGATAAGAAGCTGTACATAGAGGGACTTAGGACCCAGGGGAATGTAGGTGAAGCATGGAACCTGTAGTCTGTACCATGGCAGTAACGTGCAGCATGTGGAAGTTATGCTAATAAAGAGTTGCAGTAAGAGCAGTTTGTTCTCTCGTGCTTATATGTTTATTTAAAAACACGACAATATGTATTTTGATATTGTCACGATCCTGTAACGTGACGATCGCTCGCGTGCGTGCGTGTGTGTGTGAGTGTGAGAGAGAGAGACACGGGAGGGACCGACGGTGACGGAGTGAAGGGGGGGTTCCGGACCGGGCGTGTCACCCGGTGGGGGGGAGAGCAGCAGCAGAAGGAAGTGACGCCACACAAACACAGCTGTTTACCGCTCGCTGCCTGGTTTTTGTGTTAAAAATGTCCGCTTAATAATAAATAAAAAAACTGCGTTAACCCGCGATAATATAATTGTCGGCGTTAATTAATGAATGCGTTAACGCGATAATAACGCGTTAACTTGCCCAGCACTAGTATACGTATATGTATATACTAGTGCTGGGCAACTAATCGCATGATTGTTATGCGCAAAGTTCAATAATGAATTCAAAAGTAGTGTATTGCGCACTTTTATTTTAAAAGTACTGCTATATCAGGAGTCGCCAATAGGCGGACCGCGGTCCGGATCCGGACCCAGGACCTATAACCGATAGATAATTCAGAATTATTCATATCAGACAGTGAGTTTATACTTTAACCGGCGCTGTTTATTCAGCCGTTACGGCACTTGTTCAGCGGTGCAGGAAACACACCGACCAATGCGTTGTGAATCACATCACGTGATGCAGCTCAGCCAATCAAATATGAGCATTCAAGTTTCCTGATTCTAGTGAGATTTACATACACCATGACACACGGGGAGAGACGAGGAAATAGAAAGAAGAGCAGGAATATTGCGCTAATCATAGAAGTTATCTCACATGACGTTTTCCAAAAAGAGAAACGTGTTCAGAGAGAATAGAATTTATAAGCAAGAATGAACAGAATCGTATATGTTAATTCTTCCCACAGGCAGTTAAAACCAGCATGTCTCATATGTTCAGAAACCGTAAAGAATAGAGCTGAAACAAGTCGTTTAATAACCACAGATAAAGTCCATGCACACTGATTTCTCTTTTTAGATGACAAAAATATAATATTGTGGCTTTTTTGATTGACATCACTTCACACCTGAATGAACTGAATTTAAAGCTGCAGGACAAATCAGTGAAATACATTTTTCTAAAATGAATTACTTCATTTTAAGATGCACATTTTTGAAAAGCTTTCTGTTATTTCAGTTATTCTTTAATCCAGCTCTTATTTTACTTGAAATGAGAAGAACATTTATTGATGTATTTCTATGTATTATTTATAATCCATTCAGTTACATTTGAAAACCAACAATAATACTTGTTAAAATATAATTGATGTGTACTTTCTTTATTTGATTTGACAGTTGTTGACTACACAGAGACGTTGTTACTACTACTAGGCTTCTTGAATATGTATATATATATATATATATGGCACTAAATAGCGCGAGTTAGATATTATTGTAATGTTTCGGACCTTTGCCCGAGGAGATTTTCTCAATCTGGACCTTTTGGAAATTTAATTGAAGACCCCTGTGCTATATGAACAAAAGTGCAATAACATTTGGTTTGCAAACACTTAAACAAATAAGGTGCTTTTTAACAGCAGTATTCCCTTTACACAGTATAGTTATATCTCTTGCACTATCTGTGCTCAGTGTGATGACTTTATGTGAAACGTTCCACTGCTGTACAACATGAATAAAATGTTTCAGCACGTTTCATCAAAATGTTTGTCTTCTGTTTTCATGACAGTCAGAGCATGTGAATGCAGCTCTACTGTTATATAAGCTGCGGGAAAGATGGAGGTCTGCAGCTTGCAAGATAGAAGAACGACGAGGTTACAGGGCCCTGTTCCCAGATATGGTGAACTTTCTGGAGAAGCAAGTCAAAATCTTATCTCATCCACTTTTTGGCGATATTTCCGATGCACGACCAAACACCTTAATAACGGCTATAAATAGGAGCAAACCGCTACCCGGGGATAACATCAAAGGAAGTAGCTTTGCAACAACCATCACAGCTACCAACCAAACTGTAACTCTTAAGCCCACAGTGCACGAGATGCCAAAGCCGCCTGTAACAGCTAAGGAGTCCTCAGAATCCTGCTTTTATTGTCAAGAGTTGTATTCCATTATCCAGGTGTTCAAAGCTGAATAAAGTTTCTCAAAGGGAGAAAATTTAATTCCTGAAAGGAAAAGGAATCTGTTTTGGTTGTTTGAAGGCCGGCCACATGAGCAAGGAATGCTTCAGTTGTCTGACCTGTGAGGAATGCAATCTACAACACCCAACTATTCTACATATCCAGGACAAAGACAAAATTCATAAACTGCAGGAAATCCCAGTAAATAGTGCACTGGTATCTCTTCAGGCATGTGGTTTTCCAAGACTAACATCATGTTGCGCACTATGGGCCAAGAAAAGGTTGTGGAAAGCCAAATACTTGCAGGACTGGAGGTGTCTAAATTGGACGATAACCAATTCTTTGAGCTCCCAGAAACATTTACGCAGGAAACGATTCCAGTGTCAGAAGGCAACATCCCTACTCAACGAGACATTGAAAGGTGGGAATATCTGAAAGAAATCAGTATCCCAGAATTGAACGCTGATGTTGAAATTTTGATCGGGACTAATGCACCAAAATGAATGGAACCCTGGGAAATAATCAACAGCCAAGATGATTGACCTTATGCCGTGAGGACCCTATTGGGGTGGGTTGTCAACGGTCCTTTGAGGGGCAATAGTGGTTGTCAGAAAAGCTGCTCGACCATATATGCCAACAGGATATCCATCGTCAGACTGGAAGAGCTGTTGTCCCAGTATAATCAGGGTTTCAATGAAAAGTCACTGGAGGACAAGCAGGAGACGTCAATGGAGGACCTGAGGTTAATGGAGATCTTGGAGAAGTCTACTTGTATGCAGGAAGGTCATTACTGCATGGACTTACCCTTCAAAGTGGATGACTCTCTAAACTCTTTGCCCACACAGGAAGAAGCAATGCAGTTGGTAATGGACCTTACTGACATATGCTCAATTCCATCTATTCCTGAAGCAAAGCGGTCCAAAACAACCAGGCAGCTGCACTTGGAATAAGACAAGCTACCACCTTCAACTTACCAAACCTGTTGTTGCAAGAAAGGTGTGGAAAAAACATGTCCTGGGACGACCATATTCCCCAGACATTCTCACAGCAATGGACAGGATGGCTGCTGGATCTGGCAGAGCTTAAAGTGGACCGCTGCATCAAACCAAAGGACTTCAGAGGTCCGACAGTGGATAACTTCCTAGCATGTAGGAGTTGGATTGGCCAAGACCCTTAAATCCACAGCCCATTTCCTCAGAAGATCCAGAGGTCAAAGGGACCTAATGGCGAACATCATCATCTGTAAATGTCATGACCTAACATTGGATCACGCATTGGTAACACCTGACTAGGGCTGCACAATTAATCGAATTTTAATCGCGATCAGGATTTTGGCTGCCACGATTAAATGAGCATGATCATCGGCGATATTGACGTTTAAAATGCGTGCTCTGCTACATATCAAATCAAGCGCTTCCTCAACTAAGAGTCAGCCAACCACCAGGGGGAGAACGAGATGGGAGGTGTCATGGAGGTGTCATGCACGCACCCTGCAGCGGCAGCCTCAAAAAAAGTTCTGTCTGCAGTCGTCTCCGGTATTAGTGGAAGAGTAGAGAGAGACAGACAACAGAACAGAGAGCAGACGGTCATGGGTGTCGTGTGAAAGGTAAATAAAATGTCAGGAGCAGAAGGCGAGGAGCTAGTCCCTCGAAAAGGATCATCATTAATAACATTGTCCAGAGGAGCTCCGTGGATTTTATCGAGATGTATTCACTGTGTCTAGCAAGTACACGTCCGCTGTTTACTACAGCTGTATGAGCCCCAAATAAACTGATTTGGCTGTGATTTAACTGCAATAAACCGACAAAAAGGGACTCCTGAAATAACTACCTAATTATGCCGATTTGTCTGAATTCATGTTTTGTTAGTTCTCTCCGCAAGACGACAAGCAAAATACTTGTTTTCTCAATGGAGCTCAGATCGATCGGTGCTAGGCTATGCTAACATGGTAGCAGCTCCATCAACACTCACAATAAGTGAACGCAGCATTATGCTGCGTTCACTTAAACGTGAAAGTGCAATAAAAAGATGTCCCTAAAATTAATGAATAATCGTGATAAATAATCGTGATCTCAATATTGATCAAAATAATCGCGATCACGGACACCGGGCGAAGGAGATCCCCGGTGTCCGTGACACACCAGAGGGAGACCAGGAAGCTAAGTAATATCAAGTTCTATTGTCAATTGTGAACTCCAATTAAATGAGAACCTCACCCAAAGATACGAAAAGCCTGGAATCTTTATGTCGAAGTGAGTACAAAAACACGATCTTCTCCCGCACCCAGCCGAGTGGCTAGTTACAGGAATCAGTCACTACACACTGTCTGAATGTTTCTGATCGAGGAATCGTTTTCATTTTAAAGGTGTTTTCTTCCAGTTGTGGCTCCTAACTGGCTTCACAGGTGAGATCCAGTTAATTAATTTAAGTTCTAAATATATCGTTGCTTTAGTGTTTTAAAAACATTTACCTCAAGACTCAACTATAAAATGGCAGTGATGTGCAATTATTGTATGCAGTATCGCTTCCCTGCTCCGAAATATGTATTTTGTTGGGGTTTTGTTGGAACTGCATTTCTCTTAGCTAAATCCTTAAATTTTTTTGCCAAAACAGCCCTTCAAAAACTGATAACAATGACTTAATGTCTATTTTTAGAACCAATGTCCCTGTTAGATTTCACCATATTTGGCCTGCTTTGGTACATTTAGATTATCCTGAGTAACCGTGACATTGTTGCCAGAAGGACGAAATCGTTTTTTAAATAATTCATACATTTTTCGCCAGAGCAACCATAGAGCCTGGCGAAAGTTATTATAGCTAAAAGAATAAAAAAAGTTATTGAAATTATAAATCTGTCCCAAACTAACTACCTTACTAAGACCAGTTCTAATACTCGGAAGGGATTCAAATAGAAACTAATTACAAGATACTACTGGACTCCACGGATGACAGTAAAGTGGGGACCGACCAGCTCAGACAAGTACTGCAGATAATGTGGACAAATGGCCACCTTTAGCTGGTCATGTCCAAAGATGAGACATTTCCGGCAATATCGCGAGATCATGCGAGAACCAAAAATCCGTCTCGTCAGGCTTTAAATAATACATTTGGGTCCCAACCACAGTGGCTTAGTCAGCCTCCCGTTAGGAGCTACTTGCAGCTATGGGCGGCCAAATTTGCTTTCCTATGATTGTGAAGTCATGACCCGCTCTACTCTGCCTCTGATTGGCTAGTACTCTTGGTCTTCGTTGACTGAGTTGGTTAGGTTTAGGTTTGAGGAGTCAGATTGGTAAGCATAAGGGTAGAATGACCAGAATAAGCCAACATGACTCAGAGTAGGGCGGATCATGCCTTTGCCAACAGACGCAAAGGCATGTGAAAGCAAAGAACGACACTGAAGGCTTTTCTTCATGGAAAAGATGTTTTCAATCTTATCCCGACTATTCACATGCTTTCCCATCATGTATTCTCTCCTTCTCTTTCGTCTCACTCTCTCATCGTAAAAAAAAATGATTTTCCTCCCTTCCTTTTGAGGTCTCTGCGTCACTCATTGTTAGTGCTTCCTTTGATTTGTTTTCATAATATACATTTTTAACATACTCAAAACTGTTTGAATGTCAATGCAGCTTAATGAAGAAAAAGTAAAACGTCAGCATGATAAATAACTTAAATTGTCTGAGATGCTGAAGATGTTGAAATGAAATGTAAGATCAAACGAAAATGACAAAAGTTGGAGATTGTGTAAGACTAATCAAGTTTCAAATTTTTTTGTCACACCCAAGTTACCTCTTTTCCGAATGTTGCGCCCAGTGGAACGGCATCTCAATCATCGACTTATCCCTATTCAGCCGCTTCGAAGGCAATTGATGGGAATAGAGACCCAAATCACAGCGCTGGATCCTGCAGCCATACAGAATTGAATACATGACTGAGCCCGTGGTGGAGCCTACTCCTGCCGGCCATTTACAGGATCTCATCTGTTAGCATCACCAACAGGGATGTACTACACGAGAGGATCAATAATGCCAAGATCGTCATTGGGAATTCCCCCGAGAACAACGGCAACAACAACCCGAGGTAATCCTGGAATTGTGATTCTTTCACACCAGTGCATGCATTTAGCATACAACATCTCACAGAAAATAATATGTTTATAATCTTAATTTCATTTAATAAGTTACAATACTTTCAAATGTATAACAAGAGCTTCCTCAGTAGAAGGCGTTCCACCAGTTTTCATGGCATTATGCAAGATTAGATTGTGATAGATGTAGATTAGTATATGTGACAATTTTTATTTCCCCCCCAAGTCTCGAGAGGACAGCATCCGGCCAAACTCCTCACCTTCGTGAAATAGTCACAAAGTGCAATCTTATTGGTTTTGTGTACATGGACACGAATTGTCCGGGTTTTTTTTCATGTCACTCAGCACGAAAACAATGTGACGTACTTTATAACATCCAAAACGATGACTATTAGTAGTAGGCAAGGGAGGATAATGGGTCCAACAAACAGGACTTTCAACCAGAAGACAGTTGTTTGATGCCGCGTTGTGGTTTTGTTGCCTAAACCAAATAGTTTGTCACAGTTTTCCTAACCTAATTACGTGGTTTTGTTGCCTACCAAAAAGTAGTTTTATTGTTGTGGTTTTGTTGTTTTCCTAAACCTAACTTTAAGGCCAACCATGATGTTTCCCAAACCTAACCAAGTAGTTTTGTTGCTTGAACCTTTAACGTAATGTCGTCCCGAAAAAAAGGTTGTGCCGAGGGACACAGAAAAAACGTGTCCCTGTACAGGAAACCGAACTGCCGTGAGACTGTGTTGACTATTTTGTAGACAGACGTTTTATTCAAGTAGGCTCCATGAGGAGTGAACAGGAAGAAATCAGTGTTGTTTTTATGTATCTATTTATTCATTGATTTACCACCATAGCGTTCATGGTGAAATATGCCTATACTGCAATCAGCAAAACTAGGGACTTAATCAATCATTATAGATCCTGTTAAGTAAGTTCAATTGGTGCGATTTGAGCGGCTGTCTGTGGAGAATATGCTTCACTGAGCTTGCCAGAGGAAAAAAAAATGTACTCTTTTTTTAGTTTGACCTTCCAAAAAGTGGTCTGAACAATCTGTTGCTTTGTTCTACAAACAATTGTCTGACTGCCACATCAAAACTTTTTGCACTTTCTGCACCAAACACATTGCTATGAAGAATTATCCTTTAATTTCTGTCTCTCTTTCAGCTGTGCTGTTATCACATCCTTCCCGAGTGGAAGTAAACACGTGGAACCTGTTACGCGTGGAACCTGTTACGCGTGGAATCCGTTACGTGTGGAACGTGTTACGCACAGGACTCGTTGCGCGCGGAATCCGTTACGCACGGAACCCGTTACGCACAGAACCAGTTGCGCACGGAACCTGTTACGTGCAGAATCTGTTACGCGTGGAACCTGTTACGCACGGAACCCGTTACGCACGGAACCCGTTACGCACGGAACCCATTACGCGTGGAACCCGTTACGCATGGAATCCGTTACGTATGGAACGTGTTACGCGTGGAACTCGTTACGTACGAAACCCGTTACGCAAGGAAACCGTTGCGCATGGAACCCGTTACGCACAGAACCCGTTACGCGTTGAACCTATGGAACCCTTTACACGTGGAATCCGTAAAAGCGTGGAACCCGTTACGCGTGGAACCCGTTACACTTGGAATCTGTTACGCGTGGAACCTGTTACGCATGGAATCTGTTACGTGTGGAACGTGTTACGCACAGAACCCGTTACGCACGGAACCCGTTACGCACGGAACCCGTTACGCACGGAACCCGTTACGCACGGAACCCGTTACGCACGGAACCCGTTACGCACGGAACCCGTTACGCACGGAACCCGTTACGCACGGAACCCGTTACGCACGGAACCCGTTACGCACGGAACCCGTTACGCACGGAACCTGTTGCGCTTGGAATCCGTTACGCGTGGAACCTGTTACGCGTGGAATCCGTTACGTGTGGAATCCGTTACGTGTGGAATCTGTTACATGTGGAAAGTGTTACGCACAGAACCCGTTACGCACAGAACCTGTTGCGCACGGAACCCGTTACGCACCGAACCCATTACGCAAGGAATCTGTTACGCGTGGAACCCGTTACCCGTGGAATCTGTTACGCGTGGAACCCGTTACCCGTGGAACCTGTTACGCGTGGAACTCGTTACATACGGAATCTGTGACGCAAGGAACCTGTTACATATGGAACCTGTTACGCGTGGAACTCGTTACGTATGGAACCTGTTACGCGTGGAACCCGTTACGCGTGGAAGCCGTTACGCGTGGAATCTGTTACGCGTGGAATCTGTTACGCGTGGAACCCGTTACGCACCGAACCCATTACGCACGGAATCTGTTACGCGTCAAAACTGTTACGCATGGAATCCGTAAACGCGTGGAACCAGTTACGCGTGGAACCAGTTATGCTTGGAATCTGTTACGCGTGGAACCTGTTACGCGTGGAACCCGTTACGCGTGGAAACCGTTACGTGTGGAACGTGTTACGCGTGGAACTCGTTACGCGCGGAAACTGTTACGCATGGAATCCGTAAACGCATGGAACCCGTTACGCGTGGAACCAGTTATGCTTGGAATCTGTTACGCGTGGAACCTGTTACGCGTGGAACCCGTTACGCGTGGAATCCGTTACGTGTGGAACGTGTTACGCGTGGAACTCGTTACGCGTGGAACCCGTTACGCGTGGAACCCGTTACGCGTGGAATCCGTTACGTGTGGAACGTGTTACGCGTGGAACTCGTTACGCGTGGAACCCGTTACGCGTGGAACCCGTTACGCGTGGAATCCGTTACGTGTGGAACGTGTTACGCGTGGAACTCGTTACGTACGAAACCCGTTACGCAAGGAAACCGTTGCGCATGGAACCCGTTACGCACAGAACCCGTTACGCGTTGAACCTATGGAACCCTTTACACGTGGAACCCGTTACGCATGGAACCCGTTACGCGTGGAACCCGTTACGCTTGGAATCTGTTACACGTGGAACCTGTTACGCATGGAATCTGTTACGTGTGGAACCCGTTACGCACGGAACCCGTTACGCGCGGAACCCTTTACGCGCGGAACCCGTTATGCGCGGAACCCGTTACGCGCGGAACCCGTTACGCGCGGAACCCGTTACGCACGGAACCCGTTACGCGCGGAACCCGTTACGCGCGGAACCCGTTACGCACGGAACCCGTTACGCACGGAACCCATTACGTGTGGAACGTGTTACGCGTGGAACTCGTTACGTACGAAACCCGTTACGCAAGGAAACCGTTGCGCATGGAACCCGTTACGCACAGAACCCGTTACGCGTTGAACCTATGGAACCCTTTACACGTGGAACCCGTTACGCGTGGAACCCGTTACGCTTGGAATCTGTTACACGTGGAACCTGTTACGCATGGAATCTGTTACATGTGGAACGTGTTACGCACAGAACCCGTTACGCACGGAACCAGTTACACGCGGAACCCGTTACGCGCGGAACCTGTTACGCGTGGAATCTGTTATGTGTGGAACGTGTTACGTGTGGAACGTGTTACGCACGGAACCCGTTACGCACGGAACCCGTTACGCACGGAACCCGTTACGCACGGAACCCGTTACGCACGGAACCCGTTACGCACGGAACCCATTACGCGTGGAACCTGTTACGCGTGGAACTCGTTTCATACGGAATCTGTGACGCAAGGAACCCGTTATGTATGGAACCTGTTACGCATGGAACTCGTTACGTACGGAACCTGTTACGCACAGAACCTGTTACGCGTGGAACCCGTTACCCGTGGAACCCGTTACGTGTGGAAGCCGTTACGCGTGGAATCTGTTACGCGTGGAATCTGTTACGCGTGGAACCCGTTACGCACGGAACCCGTTACGCACGGAACCCATTACGCACGGAACCCGTTACGCGTGGAATCCGTTACGTGTGGAACGTGTTACGCGTGGAACTCGTTACGTACGAAACCCGTTACGCAAGGAAACCCTTGCGCATGGAACCCGTTACGCACAGAACCCGTTACGCATTGAACCTATGGAACCCTTTACGCGTGGAATCCGTAAAAGCGTGGAACCCGTTACGCATGGAACCCGTTACGCGTGGAACTCGTTACGCTTGGAATCTGTTACGCGTGGAACCTGTTACGCATGGAATCCGTTACATGTGGAACGTGTTACGCACAGAACCCGTTACGCACGGAACCCGTTACGCACGGAACCCGTTACGCACGGAACCCGTTACGCACGGAACCCGTTACGCGTGGAACCCGTTACGCATGGAACCCGTTACGCGTGGAATCCGTTACGTGTGGAACGTGTTGCGCGTGGAACTCGTTATGTACGAAACCCGTTACGCAAGGAAACCGTTGCGCATGGAACCCGTTACGCGAGGAACCCGTTACGCACGGAATCCGTGACGCACGGAACCCGTTACGCACAGAACCCGTTACGCACAGAACCCGTTACGCGTTGAACCTATGGAACCCATTACGTGTGGAATCCGTTACGCATGGAATCCGTTACGTGTGGAACCCGTTACGCGTGGAACCCGTTATGCACGGAACCTGTTACGCGTGGAACCTGTTACGCGTGGAATCCGTTACACATGGAACGCGTTACGTATGGAACCTGTTACGCGAGGAACTCGTTACGCACAGAATCCGTGACGCACGGAACCCGTTACGCGTGGAACCCGTTACGCGTGGAACCCGTTACGCATGGAACCTGTTACGCGTGGAATCCGTTACGTGCGGAATCTGTTACGTGTGGAACGTGTTACGTACGGAACCCGTTACGCACGGAACCCGTTGCGCTTGGAATCCGTTACGCGTGGAACCTGTTACGCGTGGAATCCGTTACGTGTGGAATCTGTTACATGTGGAAAGTGTTACGCACCGAACCCGTTACGCGCGGAATCCGTTACGCACGGAACCCGTTACGCGTGGAACCCGTTATGCACGGAACCTGTTACGCGTGGAACCTGTTACGCGTGGAATCCGTTACACATGGAACGCGTTACGTATGGAACCTGTTACGCGAGGAACTCGTTACGCACAGAATCCGTGACGCACGGAACCCGTTACGCACGGAACCCGTTACGCACGGAACCTGTTACGCGCGGAACCCTTTTACGCGCGGAACCCGTTACGTGTGGAACCTGTGGAATATTTCAAAATAAAAGTGCAGGCAATATAATGACCGTATGCAAGAAATTTATAAATAAATAAATCTGGGCCGATGGGAGTGTGTTAGCATCAGTAGTTGACTACGTGCTGTTAATATTCATTTACCAATGTACACAGCAATAATCAACTTTTCGATTCGTTGCATTGTTTGATTCGTAATACAGTTTAATCAAAGTCATTTTTGTGTTCACAGAAATGTTGCTGATATTTGTTTGTCCACTGTGTTGTGCTGTTGATTTAGTGAACGCAGTGTAGCCTGTACATTTCCCCACTGCGGGACTAATAAAGGATTATCTTATCATATTTTAGGACACGCAAAGTGTTCACCTTTCTACCACTAGATGGCAGTATAAGTGTATTTAAACCATAGATTTATTCATATTTACCTGTGCCTTTGTTAATTATCTAGGTTATTGATACCGATGTATTTAATGTTGATTATTTCATCTGATATTTGATGTTCTTGGTTAATTTGCATTAGTTGTATACATCATGTATTTACATGTTATATTTGTGTCATTTAAGAACTCAACATACCTACATGGAAGAGTGAGCATGTGTTGATCACGAGGCAATAGATAATGACAATTGAAAAAATAAAGATGTGTGGTTTATTCTTATTGAACATTAAGCCTAATTTAACTACCTCATTGATTTATTTGTCACACTTAAATCCTGATTTGAATGGTTAAACAGAAGAGGTCAAAGGGCCGAGATGAGAAGATATAATGTTGGTCAAATGCTGTGGTCCAAATAAAATGACTTCAGTTTTATTGCCATTGAGTTACAGAAAGTTTGACTCTAGAATGTTTTCAATTTGTTTTCCTAATCTCACAAGACAAGAGCAAAAACCAGATGAATTGGTTCTCTTTTCTTCTTTGCTGCCATGTTACCTGTCTCGTGACCCCTCAGATTGATCTCTGGAGCTGTGGGTGGATGCAGGCCGTCAGACTGGAATTGAGTTGGGAACTAGTGCAACAGACTACCAGCTCTTTAGCATGTTGGACACACCAGCATGGCACTGTCTCGTAAAATGAAGTTCCCATCCAATAACACTGGTCTGCAGAAGACTGCTGTGGGAGGAGGGCTGTTTAAAACTGTTTAAAACTGTGACCGTAATATGAGAGAAAAAACATGTCAAGCACAAGTCAAATACTCCCCTAAAAGCAGAAACCTTCAGAGTTAGTGGTGGCATTGCATTGTGATTACGTTCGTGTATTTGACTTGTATTGCTGTATGCAAGTTTCCTGTGGATCCTGGTTATACCTGGACCATGGTCTTGCCTCCTGCCGTGGTTCTGTCATATGCATGTGTTATAACTCTGTTATGCTGTTCATTCTGTACACATGACATCTATTGCACTTCTGTCCATCCTGATAGAGGGGTCCCTCCTCTGTTGCTCTCCCACAGGTCTCTCCCTCTTTTCTCCCTGTTAAAGGGTTTTTGGGGAGTTTTTCCTGTTCTGATGTGAGGGTCCCGGGACAGAGGATGTCGTATGTGTACAGATTGTAAAGCCCTCTGAGGCAAATTAGTAATTTGTGATTTTGGGCTATACAAAAATAAATTGAATTGAATCTCAATTCTTCTGATTCTTCAGTCTGCAGTTTATCTGCTCACATGATTTCCATCATCACAGCTTTGGCTTTCAAGAGCTGTTCTAAAACACACCACTGCTCTGTACACAAATGACAGAAGAGTGCAGTGACGTTTCCGTGGTCGGAGAGAGGACTGAATCCATCCTCAGTTTGAGTTTTAATTTTCTTTTATAAACTGTCACACGTCACAAAGACTATTGTTGAGGTATCCACCAAAAACGTCCGAGACACACCACACCCAAAACAGATCTCTCTATTCTTCTAGTTAAATAATAGATTCACCAATTGATGAATCGCCCTATTAAATTGAAGATTAAGCAAATACTTGAAACAGAGTAAAACTGTGGTACTGCTGTACTGCAGATGAACTTTGATGCTATAACACATCTACTTCCTGAGGAGCGAGATGCGAGACCCTAAAAAGAGCAACAGCAACGTTCTGTGGTTTGGGCATCTGGCTGACACGTACACATTGGATACTTTTAGGCATGTTGTGGTTTTCACTCCGAACTGACAAATATGAAACAGGACTCTTGTAATCTATAGCCACATAGGAAGTGCTATCTTAAAGTGTAATTTACTTTTTATTAATACGATTTATCCTCATTTAATGTCCTGCATTTGTTTCAAGAAATATGCAATAACTGAATATTTGAGGTGCTATAAAAATAGTTTTCTTAATAATTCCCGACAATGACTAGTGCATATGTGTTCATGACAAGTTTGACTACAACCCTACAAAAAACAATAATTTTTACTGTAACAATAAATAGATTTTTCAAAGTAAACGTCTAACATTTGTACATTAAATAAGTAAATCAGGACATCCATCACTACAACCATAGTAAAAATCAAACAATTTTAATTTACAAGTGAAAGGTTTTAGAACGTTCAATTTCATCAAACATTTTCTAATTCACAAATTCGAATAAAAAAATAACACAGCACATACTTTTGGTGTAACAATTACAGAAAAAGACAACAATTACAGTTTGAATTCCTAGCTTTTCTACGGTTTGCTGAGTCCACTGGCTGTGGAACCTGCGGGAACAGCTGTCACACTGAATCTAAAAAAAGGGAAAATGAACCACCTATTCTTGATAATGACCGAGGTTACATGCTGTTCAGTCATTTTAAATGTTTCTCCAGAAATGCAGGCTTTATCCATGTTTCCGGTCTTTAATAAGCTTTCACCAAATGTTCCATTGCTGTTTTCATCTTGTAGCAACTCTAACTAATCAAACTAATCACAATGTAATAATAAAATGCTGTCCTTGTACTCTTAACGCAAGGAACACTTAGTTTTACATGATACAAGTGAAATCATAAATGTATTTAATTTTATTTAACACAAATTAGAAATGCTCCCTCGCAATGATGGTTGTCCGCTCGCGAATAATGTTTTGTGCACTTGTATAACGTGCACGTGCCAGATATTTATGTACGTGAATTTTGAGACTAATTAAATTCCATATTAAATTACTAGTTATGTATGGAAAATGTATTTCACAGGCTAAGAATCACCCAGTATATTAAATTCAGCATTATCTCCATAAAAGTTGTCATTTGTGCATTTGTCATTGTGCATTTGTACAGTTACTGGATATCTTGCAATCCTGAACTTGTTATACATCCAAAAGGCTTTATCAACTTGGATCTGATTGATTAAAATATAAAACAAGAAGGGTTCCTATGCAAGAAGACAAGGAGAGTTATTTTTAAATTGTATTATTACACCATGTGGTAAATTTATTATATTATTCAACTGCTTTTTGACTTAATTTATAATGTATTCATTTTCTCATGAAGTAATAAATGATTATTCTCAAAACAGTTACGTTATGTGATCATGGTTTTCTTGTGCTGATTATTACATTATGGACATATATGCATCACTTTACTTTGAAATATCTCCAAATTGGTAGAGTAAAAATGTCTAATTTTCAGTTTGGGAGGAGTCAACGATGTCCTTAACACAGACATATCAGTGATTGTCTGGAATTATTGAGAAAATACCTTTTATTACACTTTAAATATTCAGTTATTCGATATTTTCTCGATTCAAATGTAAGATATTTACTTTGAAATATCTCCTAATTGGTACAGTAAAAATGTCTAATTTTCAGTATGGTCGGAGTCAACGATGTCCTCAACACAGACATATCAGTCATTGTCTGGAATTATTGAGAAAATACTTTTTATTACACTTCACATATTCAGTTATTAGATATTTTCTCGATTCAAATGTATGACATTTACTTTGAAATATCTCTTAATTGGTACAGTAAAAATGTCAAATTTTCAGTATGGGCGGAGTCAACGATGTCCTTAACACATACATATCAGTCATTGTATGGATTTATTGAGAAAATACTTTTTATTACACTTCAAATATTCAGTTATTAGATATTTTCTCGATTCAAATGTAAGACATTTACTTTGAAATATCTCCTAATTGGTACAGTAAAAATGTCTAATTTTCAGTATGGTCGGAGTCAACGATGTCCTCAACACAGACATATCAGTCATTGTCTGGAGTTATTGAGAAAATACTTTTTATTACACTTCAAATATTCAGTTATTAGATATTTTCTCGATTCAAATGTATTACTTTTACTTTGAAATATCTCTTAATTGGTACAGTAAAAATGTCAAATTTTCAGTGTGGGTGGAGTCAACGATGTCCTTAACACATACATATCAGTCATTGGCTGGAATTATTGAGAAAATACTTTTTATAACACTTCATATATTCAATTAGATATTTTCTCTGTACAAATGTATGACATTTACTTTGAAATATCTCTCAATTGGTACAGTAAAAATGTCTAATTTTCAGTATGGGCGGAGTCAACGATGTCCTTAACACATACATATCAGTCATTGTATGGAATTATTGAGAAAAATATTTTTGTAGCACCTTAAATATTGTGATATTACCCATTTTTGTCCTGAACATATATGCATTAGTCATTGTGTGGAATTATTGAGAAAAACATTTTTATAGCACCTTAAAATTAAAGTAAAATATCTTACTTGACTGTCAGTCAGGTAATTTCCAGCAACCCTCAAATCAAAGAATAAAGACACTTCACGCACAATGTAGGTGTATTTTCCCTTTAACTCACGAGATACAGGTAGCATGTTTTATACTTAATGTGAATATAATTAATTTAATCTCATTTCCATAATGCAATATGTATACTTTGTTGGCATCTTATTCTGAACACCGGAAGTTCGTATGAAGAAACCGGATGTTATCTCACGTTAATATTTCCGCTAACTTTCAAAGTCCTTCGCTCGCTCCCGATCTGTGCCGTTTGAATGCGTTTACCGTGGATTACAGCATATAGGTGCACTAACATTTAAGTGTCTGCTGAGTTGACCACGGAGATCTGATTGTCTGCTGACTTGACCGCAGTGTCTGTAAGTCAGTAGTAATTAGAAAGTCACATCATGGCTGGAAAGTGTTCGCGTTGACCCCCCGCGAGTCGAGTTCAACGACGTGAGAGTCGGGACGGTTTACAGGACCAAAGTCACGGTAACAAATGTTGGGAAACGTTCGAAGACAATATTGATGGGAAAGCCTGCGTTAAAGGTAAAGGCAAGTCTGAGCTGTTTATTTATTTAATTAACTATGCTATACAAAATTATAGAATAAAAATGACTTAACGTTAGCTTAATAGGAATTTGGCGTTAACACTAGCTTAATTGCTCGGTAACGCTTAGCTTAACGAAGTTAAGCTAACTTTAGCTAATTAACTTACTGAGCTAACTAACTTTGATTATGCTAGACATGGACCTTGTTGGTTTGATACGATACGACCACGTCCAATAATATCAACCAATTCAATAATCTATCTATCTATATCCATATATCTATCTATCTATATATCCTATCTATATATCCATATATCTATATATCCGTATATCTATCTATCATTAGTCATGGTATTTATCAATGGGGCATGTCCTAGCTAGATTGTAACATTATGTGAAACGGATAATATTGAAATATTAATTTGTTTAATATCTATTTTACCAGAATAGTACACTTTTTTTCCCTCCTTTTTAAGAGTTGTCCCTCAATTCCAAAGTGGTTCTTTTTAAACACGTGATTGATGCCTTTCCCCACACTTTTCTTCTTCTTCTCTGTTTCTTTTGTCATGCAGTTGTTCAAGTTCACAGCATCCAGCACAGCCAAGGCGGTGGCTTCTGGTCTGTCTGTAAGCGTTGAGTTTACTCCGGTGGAAGAGGAGGAGGTCAGAGACCGCTTTCTGATTCATGTAGATGATGTATAGACTATCAAAATCCCTCTGCTGGGGTTATGTTATGTTATAACATATGTTATATGTTATAAGCATATGATATATATATATATATATATACTAACCATATTAAGTACCAGACAAACTGCTGTATGTTTTGACGTTTCCACACTCTGACTTTCTTTATATGTTCCTCTAGATTCCCCAGGGCTTGTTCCTTCCTAACAGACTCGGTACTAGACTTTGGGTGCATCGCAGCAAGCAGTCAGGTGATCAGCAAACATCACCGTGTAACCAATCAGGGATCAGCACCAGGTAAATTGAGCCTGTCTCTTGGCCTGGAGATACTGAATCTTAAGTTGCTCACGGGGTGATGACGACATATTCATTTTCTCATACAAAGACTCCATGACTCATTAAATGAATGTATTATCTGCTCCTGTAAATGACACCTATCACCAGAAAACTTTTCTAAAGCCCGACAATGCAGTTACCTCCTTTGACTTAATCAGAATACAGATTTATGGATATTAAAGTTACTTCTGTTCCCTTATGAAGACATCATATCTGACAGCAAATGCATGAATGAGGAAGTATGTGTGCACTGTTAACCCATGAACTGTCTCAAGTGAAGGTACCTCTCCTCCATTTCATATATTAAGATACTGCAGATCTTATTCCGCAGTAGGGATTATTCACTAAACTCCCTCTATGTTAGGACTCATGTATTTGTGCGCGTGTGCATTTAAGGCGTGTTCCAGGTGGCGCCACCCAGCGGCCGAATGTGGAACTGTGCACGGACAGACCCAGGCAGATTGATGAGAAGGCTCTGTAAGAAAGACTTTACAACACAGATAGCACGTATTGAAGGGATTGGACACTTAATGCTCAGTCACATATTTTAGGATTTTAGATTTTTTACAGAAGTATTCATTTTTTTGTTCTAACTTTTGTCCCAGGCTGAAGCTCCAGAATCGCTCTGCTGTGCTCAGTATAAAGGCTGAGGTGGTGAACCAGCGCCTTGAGGTTTTTGACAAGCAGGTAATTCAGTGGTCCAAGTGGAATTCATATAGTGCTTGGGCAGTACCAGAGATTAGTCTCTATGGTCTGACTGACAGCTGAGCTGGGAATTATGGCACCTAAGTGTTTTGAGTTTCGTCTTCTTCAAACTACAAAAGCAGTAAATAGCCACATGATTTTATTCAGCTGCCGGTCTGCTTCTACCCCCCGTATAACCATTCTGTACTGTCGGGTTGTGTGCAGCGAGTGAGTTAACATTATAGATGTGAACGTAGCAGTGCAGTGTATGTACAGTTTAGGCTATTTGTCTGTGGATAAATGCTATAACAAAACTCTGTGCTATTTTACAGGGGGCTCCACTGTCCCGTCTGTTGTTTGGACCTGTATACTTCGGGACGTCCAGCATGGAAAACGTGGTTCTGAGAAACGATTCACCCCGGGCATGTGACTGGGTTTGCCTGCTCCAGGATACTGCGGCTGGGACCGAGGCGGTGAGTGATGCCCTCAGAGGAAGTAGGTGTAGCTGGTTTAGAGGCCAGTTGTAATGAACTGAGTATATAACAAGGCTTTGACTGTGATTGCTGTGTAGGGAGTAGATCTTCTGAAGGGCACAGACGGGGCCCTGCTGGAGAGGTGCAGCCCAGTCAACCACGACGTCTCTCAGGTCTTGATGTGCGTCCCCAGACAGGGTCGACTGGGACCGTATGACAAAACCAGTGTGGGAGTGTGCTTCAGCCCCATGAGCAAGAGGTAAATTGTGCCGGAAAACCAAAAAAATATATGTTTGTGAATGTAATGCTAAGGAGTATGACATACCCAATGACCGTAACATTTTATACTGCTACATAGAAATGTCAATGTACTAATGTTTTATAAAAAATGTATACTTAAAATGTCCTTTAAAGTGACGAGAGGAAGCGCGATCACCGCACGGCAACACTACTGTCTCTACCTGGTGTTTGAGTCGGATGATTAAGTATAGCTGACATTAATTATAAATAAGTACAATATGTGAGGGATATTTTGATCAAACCAGTGTTTTTCTTTCCTCTTTAGGCAACAGCAGTGTGGAGCTGGCAGTGACAGGCTCTGGACTGCCTGTGTCTCTGGTACCTCGTCCCTCTCGAACGTTCGATTTCCTCACCTGTGTGATAGGTCAACGCGTGGACGTGCTGTGCCTGCTGCAGAACCTCTGCCCTCTACTTCCTGTCAAATTCCACTTCCGCAAAGCAGCACATTTCACCACCGACCCCTCCACTGGCACAATTGGCCCCGGGCAATGCCAGGTAAGGATGGGGATTGATTGATTTTTATTCATAAATCTAAGCGGAGGAGCACATGTGGGAACTTTTTTCTCTCTGTTGCATTCCTCAGGATGTAGTTTTGTCTTTCACTGCGGGGCAGCAAGGGAGCTTCCAGGTGTGTCAGAAGCTAGATGTCTTAGGTGATGCTGTTCAGAGGAGCAGCAACACCGCTGAAGATGTTACTGGAATTGAGCTTCACTGCTTCCACACCATCACTCTCAACCTGTCTGCTGTGTGCTGCAGTGAGACCACACACCCCGTGCCTAAACGGAATCCTGGTGAATATTGAAGGATAAATCTCACGAAAAGACCAAAACCAACAACGTGTCTGTCTCTCAATACTTTGCTCAGAAATGTCCTAAAAGCAGACGTTACTCAAACAGGAATCTAGATTTGGTGTCTATGAAATGCATCATCAGACTTTAGATGATCTTGACACACATATCTGTCCTCTCCAGCAGTGACCTGTCCGACCGGACCCCTGCCTCTCGTCCGGTACAGCGATATGTCTCGCTGCCGCGGGATGGCGTTTGCCGCCGTCCTCTGGGCTGACCAAACGCGACTCCGCGAACATCGCGGGCAGAGGAGTCAGAGGACGGAGGGGGAGGAGTTCCTGGCTTTTCCTAATGACCGCGCCACGGGCATCAGGCCTGCCTCCGCACACGCACACGCACACAGTACAGGTAGATAGATGTTAAAGAAGCACACTCGCTCTATATCGTCAACCAAAATGGGTTTGGGCTAAGTGCCACAGGAAATTGTAATTGTATTGTTGTTAAAATGATCCCAGTTTAAAAATTCCACAGTTACTGAAGGATTCCTCCCTTTATCTTGTTCAGGACCATCTTCACCAGTGTACACCGCTATCGCTATGTGGACACCAGCTATGTTTTCACTAAGGAAGAGGAGGGGCAGAGACAGAGGGATCGACAGATTTACGCAGATTTCATCGAACAGCTCAGAAGAACTCGCCTGCAGAAGATCAGTGAGAGGTAACAAATGTTGGGAAACGTTCGAAGACAATATTGATGGGAAAGCCTGCGTTAAAGGTTGTAGTGACTTTAACCAATATCCATTTTATTTCTTAATTAAAGCCACTGGGGGGCGAACGGGAGAACTTGTTCGGACGCGTGTTCCACAAACATTTCACTGTCCAATGCGCTGTCTTTCTTTCGATCAGTTGATGCATTTATTCCATTTGCAGATTGACACCATAACAGACTGCCATAGGTTACTTGACAGGATAATATAAGACCTTGAAACTCCAAGCTGACATGCTGGCTGACAAGACACATTGACACGATACCTTGACACGGTCAAAAACTGTTAGCTTCCCATCCACACACCTGATTCTCATTACCAGGCACTTACATATATGCACTTTTAGGTTAATGTGCCACCCACTGTTCAATGTCAGAACTGCATGTGTAAACCCACCCAGTGTTTCCCTCAAAGACAAAAGAAAACAACAAAACTACATTATGGCTCCAACACACCGGCCCCTAATTGTTAATGGCAGGAGGGCATAAACAATTCAATAGATATTTATATAATGGAGCCAATAAATCCATAATAAAATGAACAAACAAAAACCCAAATTTCCCTAACTAATAAATTATGTTTCAGCTTCTTGTAGAAGACAAAGTTTGGTCACTGGCCTGTCCAGTCCAAGACCGGCCTGTCTTGGTTTGCACCCGTGCAGATCGCACCAGTCCTTTCCTGTCAGGCTGGATCTAGAGAACTCTTCCAATAAAAGGTGCTTACAGAAGCCACAGTTGGACAGGATGTTTCTTGTTGCTGCATTAGCACCTGTAATCCAATACTTCAAGTGCCACAGGAAATTGTAATTTTATTGTTGTTAAAATGATCCCAGTTTAAAAATTCCACAGTTACTGAAGGATTCCTCCCTTTATCTTGTTCAGGACCATCTTCACCGGTGTACACCGCTATCGCTATGTGGACACCAGCTATGTTTTCACTAAGGAAGAGGAGGGGCAGAGACAGAGGGATCGACAGATTTACGCAGATTTCATCGAACAGCTCAGAAGAACTCGCCTGCAGAAGATCAGTGAGAGGTAGGCTGTCTTGTGAATTTTCTGATTGTTGACCTAAAGGCCCATCTCAAGCTTTTCTATCAGAACGTTGGACAGTAAATGGTGCCGTTGGATCTTTGTTTTTGGTTGTTAGACAGCAGGAAAAAGTGGAGGACGACGTGGATATCGGGATTGTTCCTTCTCACGGGCTCGTTCAACCTACACTCCGCATCAGTGACCTGGAGAGCAGTAAGATCTCAGAGACCAAGCCGAACTACAGCTCTGCTTCTCCAGCAGCCAGACGTAGCTGCCCCGAAGACAGGACATCCATCAACCGGCAGCTTAACAGTCAGGTCAGATCAGATGTGCTCAAGATAAGTTAACTATTACACTGAGTGGAATTTCAATGCAAAATTCAGGGGAAAGTTTTCTTCTTAAACTGTCTCAGTCTCTTGCATTCTCTACAGGTAATGAGTGCAGTTCCCTCTACCAGCCAGGAGGTGGCAGACTGCAACAGGGCTCTGACAGCTCAGGAGCTCTACCAAGTCCTCAGAGGTTAGAGACTCAATTCAGAAGTGCCACAGTCGGGGTTTCTATTCTAATAACAGTGTGTACAATCTGTACATTAGGTAGTAGTGTGTTTTTGTGTGTTGAAAATGGTAAATAAAATGTCACTACTTCCTCATCAGGTCCGTTGTTAGTGGACTTCGGCGATGTGTGTGTGTAGTCAGTGTGTGTTCAGAAGCTGGAGCTGATCAATCATCTGTCAGTGTTCGTCTGGGTGCAGCTGGAGGTGGACTGCCCCGAGCTACAGGGCTCCTCACCCCTCTCCCACGTCCTGCCACCTCGCTCCCTCAACACCCTGCCGCTGACATTTCAGAGCAGCAAAATGGGTCACTTCTACAGGTTGGTGGAGGAAGCAGCAACCCACACACTTTTATTCCATGTAAATCAATTATTGCAGTTCTAATGAAATACAAACACACTTCTTTCCCCAGACCTGTATCCTTCTCTGTGAACCAGCAACACCCTGGTCAGATTCTGGTCCAGGCCCAGGTCGTCCCCTTGGCCCTGGAGCTGTCCACCGACCTGCTGGTGCTCCGCCCCACCCACACATGGCTCGCTCAATCAGGATACAGGAGCTCGGTTACCCTTCGGAACCAGCGTAACCGCGCCGCAGAATTCACATGGAGGCCGGTAGTCGCAGAGAGCGGCCTCCTCTTCACCATTCGACCAGCTACAGGTGCTAAGAGTGCAGCTTGACTTTAGTGTCCCAGGGTGGGAGTTTACAAAGCCTTAATATCAGGAATGTCACCATGCATCATCTCCCTCCCTGTTGTGTTTCTCTCTAAGGAGCTTTATTGTGAATGAATAGATTTGTCTGTTTGAATTAGGGCTAATACAACAAATGTACCCCCTCCCCCGCCAGGTTCAGTGGAGCCATACAGGGAATTGGACTGCGAGGTAGTGTGGCATCCCTCCTTCACCTCCCCTTCTGAGGGAGAGTTCGACCTCTGTGTCCACGAGGGCAACGCACAATGCCTGCACTGTGTTGCTAAGGTCGGCCCCTAAAATAGGAACGATGACTTTTGTATTAACCATACTTGCCTTGACCAGTTGAGTATGAGTGGTGGTATGTGGGATTTGGGTCATAACACAACTGCATGCCAGCTATGTCTTCAGCAACTACTATTACTCTTTGCCTCTATTACAAATCTTCTTAATCTTGCTCTCAATGTTCACCAGATTGATGCCTTTTAACTTTAAAATGTAGCCTAAAAGTTGAGTGTGAAGTTTTCACAGCAGTGTTGTGGTATCAAAACACTCATAGAAACTTTTCAATTCCCTCCTGCAACGTTGTTAATAACCCATCTCTTAAACAACTATCTGGGATGTCACCTTGCGATGGCTCAAGACAGCTGTGATTAGGGTAGTTAGCAAAAAGATTTCAACGATACAAATTATCTTCTTTTTTTTTCTCTTCACCAAACCAATGTTCAACAATCATACGAACACAAATCCATCTGAGAGGCAGATATCGATTTCTCCTCTGACAGCAGCCTCAGTGGACCAGAACACAAACAAGCAAAGTGGAGTAGAATTAGACAAGGCAGGGTGAGGGAGAGTGGGTGGACTACACATGTCAATAACAACACAATGGAATGAATACTGCAGAGCAATGGATTTTCCATTTTCCTCTCTGTCCTCTCAGGTCGGGTCCACCAGCGTCCAGCTGGCAGAGAAAAAAAGTAATGTTTGGGTCGGTGCCTCTCAACATGGCCTCTATCAGAACTGCAGTCTTACACAACACCGGAAAGAACCACGCCTACTATCAGGTGCCTACACAGGAACGCTACTTACCAAAGAAGAAAAAAGTAGCCGGACTGTCTCTCTCTCTCTCTGTCTCCCGTTGATTCAGGTGCTAGATGTTTCTCCTCTGCCAGGCTTGGTGGTGAGTCCACCTGAGGGCGTGGTGCCGACTGGGGGGCAGGCCGCACTCCAGATCCACTTCAGCCCCGACTCTGTCATCAAGTTTGACACCACAGTGAAGGCGGGCGAGAGGTGGAAAGACGAGGAGAGGAGAGAGAGAGCTCCTCGTTTTCTTATTATGCCGATTTGTCCAAGTGTGCGTGTCAGCGATAAAGAGAGGATGTGTGTGTTTGTGTTTGTTTGTGTGTGTGTGTTACAGATAGCTCTGAGGAACATGAAGTCCATGGAGCTCGGAGTGGGCGGATCAGTGGAGCCTCCAAATGTAGACATCAGTGTGGTGAGTTTTTCTGTGTGTTTTGAGCGAAGCAGCTCAAAATCTAAAACGTAAACAAAATGACTGACAATATGTGCCAGTACACTTTGGTAAATGTTCAAGGAATAGCAGTGTATTATCTGAGATTATTACAATCATGCAACAAGAGCATAATTAAGCAATAAGACGTAGATTCAGGAGTTTCGTTGAAAAAAATACAGTTTGCACACTGATGCAGTGTTCCAGTATCTCTGAAGAAACCGCAGGTTGAAAAGGGATTTAAAGTCAATCACATATCAGTTTAGTTTGAATTATTTATTATTATATCATTAATATTTTTAAACCTGCCTTGCCTGACTTGAAGATCTGTCATCTCAGCCTTTTCCCTATCTAACAAGCACCATAATAGGAATAAGCTTTTTTATCATCTTTATTATGTTTTTATCTTTGACTATTCAATTGTACGTCAGGACTGACTGATTGCAGTCTTGCATTTACCTTTATTAATGTCAAATGAATCAATCTGTATTATTCTCAATGTCGCAATTACAATCAACATAACAAGCAGTTTGTTCATCATACTGATTGCACACACAAAGGATGCCTTTATAGATGATGATGATCAAATTAATGAAAATGATTACTCTCCGACAAAGGATAAGGTTTACCAACAGAAATGAATACGTCATTGTGAATATTGAAGGTTTGTAGGTGTGGAGCACGAAGGCAGTTCTTTTTATTTACCAGATGTGTCCTGCAGTGTCGTCCAGAAGGCATTAAACTCAAATTCAGAGTCGGTAGAAATACTGATGCAGCATTATAATCCGGAACATCTTAACGATTTTTGTTCGTGACCTTGTTCGTTTCCCAGCTGCTCTAACAAACCTAGCCAACTTGTTTTTATTTCCCACAGCTGGGTTACTGCACCAGATTGAGAGGCTAAACACACAGATGCTCTCTATCAGGCTGACACACACTTTGTTTAGTAAGAAAGTAGCCTATTTCTTACATGTGGTATCAATGTCTGTAGAGTTCAGTGTATGTCGATAGAGACACTTGTTACGTTTGTTTTGTAGCTCAGGAATCCTGGATGTGTGCACTTTGCACCACACTGTGTGTCTTTGTGCACCGGCCTTGCAGACAGGCACTTAGCTGTGAATACCAGCTTCATGTAGGTGACAACATAAACTGTTGTTGTTGTGGTTGTGGTCTGCCACAGAGATGTTCATTTCTATGCTCCTTTTTGAAGCTGTGTTGTTGTAGGTTGCATTTTTATGTGAAATCCTTTGTCGTGATCTTTACAGGTTTGTTTTGTGACTGATGCAGTGTTTAATAAGTGATTCTTTGGGCCCTTTCACTCTCTGTCAGTTGCCCCATTTTGCTTTAAAGAAAACATATTATTGTATCTTGGTTATGGATTTTCAGCTGATGAAATAATTCTTATTGGGAGCAACTCTTTGTATTTCACACCCTTCACATTAAAGCATACATTTCTTTATCAATTGACGTGACATAAATGCACCATGAGAGGAAAATATAATACAAAAAAAATAATTTATATTATTAGAAAGGTAATGTATTCCTGAAGGGTGCCATTGACAAAAATGAATGGCTTCATTTCTGATACATACAAATTATTATTATGCAAATATACCTTCCCATTTACACCTCCTGTAGTCTTGTTAGATTTATCAATATCATTATAAGACGTCATTAATGTTGGAGTGTAATGCCTGTAAAGCTCTATTACTTTTCATATCCCGCGAGCACTTTCAAGCACATATTACAGTTTTGAATTTGCGGTGATGGATCCTGGGGCGCTCTAGTCTGAGATGGACTCCTGGAACATTTCCATGGTTTTTATAATTACTAATCTCCACATAGGTGATAATACCTCGTCTCATGGACGTGGAAAGTCAAAGAACAGGGGAAAAGTGACGATGTGAGAAGGAAGAAGAGACAATAGACATTGTGTTGAGGATATATGTGTAAGTATAGTGTATGTATAAATCATGAGTTTTCATCGAAGAACCTTGACGTGGCGTGCCGGCCATTTTGCCTCATTGGTTTTGAAAAAGGAAGTTGTTATAACTCCAAGGTAAATGTACTTTGGATTATCCAATCCTCACAAAACTTCTCATGCATGATGCTACTTCAAGCCTGAACATACTTCAGTTGAAGTTGATGGTTTAGTAGCTTAGGATGCTCAAAAATTCATGAAACTTGTACATGTGTCAAAGGCATTGGAAGAAATATTTTATATGATTTTTGGCCTTGGCCGTTTTAAATTGCCTCTGTAGCGCCCCCTACAATATTTCAAAAGACCAGCCCCAGTGCTACGTTTCAGCTACATGTATGAAACTTGGTAGGCACATGTATCCTATGGAGACTTAAAAATAAGTCTCTTGGGACCATGATCTTAACCCTACCGGAAGTCGGCCATTTCGATATTTGTCGGCCATTTCGATATTTGTGTAATTTTTCCATAGATTTTGGCCTATTTCTAGTTTTTTTATTTTTAAGCTTTGGGAGCATTTTGGGGGTACTTGCCAATGCACGAAAACTCACCAAATTGTGGGGACTTGTCAGGCCTGGTGAAAATAGCCATCTGAAAAAGAATGCATCTTTCTGTGTAAAGAAATAGCTCTCTAGCGCCCCCTACAAATTGGACCGGCGACGCCCCTCGGCCAGTATGTCCGATTTGCTTGAAATTCAACACACATATCCAAATCCGCTAGATCTAACAAAAAACCTTGTCAGACTACTTTGCTCCCCCCACTTTTTTTCCGCAATCTTCAATTTAGTGAAAAACACATTTTTGCGAACTCCTCCTACATGCTGGGTCCGATTACTACAGAATTTTCTGTGGATCATTAATGGACCTATGTCATCTAAAGTTATCAAAAGCTTTTTGATATCTCAGCGTGTACAAGATATGGACCAATAAACTTCTTAGGGGCGTGACATAATATCAATACACATAACTTCTCAACCATTTGTCCTAAAATTCCAAGATTTTCAGCATATGTGCACATCGCATCCTGTAACATACCCTGAGAATTATTTTGCATTCGACCACTAGGGGGCGCTACAGTAAACCCGCAAAGTTGTGCTTTTTGTCACTTTTTGCATTTTTCAGCCTTTGTACTTTAACAAACTCCTCCTACAGATTTTATGCGATCAACGTAAAATTTGGTCAGGATGCTCTTAAGACCTTTGTGATTAAAAGTTATCAAAATCGTGAGTTTTCATCGAAGAACCTTGACGTGGCGTGCCGGCCATTTTGCCTAATTGGTTTTGAAAAAGGAAGTTGTTATAACTCCAAGGTAAATGTACTTTGGATTATCCAATCCTCACAAAACTTCTCATGCATGATGCTACTTCAAGCCTGAACATACTTCAGTTGAAATAAATTCAATAACTCATAGCGCCGCCTACTGGCTAAAGGAAATGTTATATTTTATACTTTTATTTACTCCTCCTAGCTAGGTGACCTTATGAGTCTACAATTTGGTAAGGATAGCCTCAAGACATTGATGATGCATCATCTTGAATATTGTGAGTTTTCGTTGAGCGCTGTTGCCGTGGCAACGCATCGTTTGCCATGAAAAAGGAAGCTGATGGTTTAGTGGCTTAGGATGCTCAAAGATTCATGAAACGTTGTACATGTGTCAAAGGCATTGGAGGAAATATTGTATGTGATTTTTGGCCTTGGTCGTTTTAAATTGCCTCTGTAGCGCCCCCTACAATATTTCAAAAGACCAGCCCCAGCGCTACGTTTCAGCTGCATGTATGAAACTTGGTAGGCACATGTATCCTATGGGGACTTAAAAATAAGTATCTTGGGACCATGCTCTAAACCCTACCGGAAGTCGGCCAGTTTGATTTATGTGTGAATTTTCCCTTGATTTTGGACAATTTATAGGTGGGTGACTTTAACGAACTCCTCCTAGGGACTTAGTCTGATCCTCTTCAAATTTTGTCAGTACAGTCTCAAGACCATTGTGATTAAAAATGATCAAAAGCTTTACGTTTAACGGCACGGCTTATCCGTAGCGGGCGGCTACTTTAAGTGATTCCCCGTGAAAAAAGCTGATGTAACTCAGCTGGACTTGTTCCAAACGGTCCCAAACTTCACACGCGTGATAACACTCACGGCCCGAGGATGTCTACAAGCTAATTTTCACTAGTACTCACAGCGCCACTGTGATGGAAGATTTCTATGTTAATCGGGAGAAGAGAGTTTTGTTCACAAATCAATAATAAAGTCTTCAGAAGATTCAAAGTTGTCTTTTTTCCATTTATACACTTGTAAGTGGGAAGAGAACACAACAGATACGTATTCAGCAGTCTGTGGTATTAACTTCAAAAAACTACAAGACACCACATCATTTTATGCATACAGAGGTTCACGCCTTTAGATAAATCATACATAGGGGAGTAGAGGGTCTTTTGACACAGGCTGTCTTGATCTGGTCGTTATCCGGAGTCTGCCAGTTGTGTTCAAATAGGAGTAAGTTACGGTTTCAAGGTAAGATGAGACTTTCAACTATAAGTTCCTCATTACTGCATAGTTTTAACCACACGTAAGTTTCGGGTTCACAACACGGACACAGTCGTCAATATATTTTCCCATTACACCACCTGCTGGCGAAAGGAAATCTGCATTTTGTGACAAACACCATCCGATTAACTCGACTTTTACACAACGTGGTTTACACTTGACACAGAGCTACATAATGCACGTGTTCTGTAGCGCCAGGCAGCGGATACGGGAAGCATCGGACTATTTGCAAAGCATAGTTTCCAGCATCAGGCGGTCCACGCGAGATCAAAAACGTCTCGCTCGCGGACGTCCGACGGTCGCTCGCGTTCTCGGACGCGCAGGACGGAGTCCCGACGGAGTCCCGCCGGCGCCCCCGACGCGCCGGAGGAGGCGAGGGCCCGTTCATCGCTGCTCGCAGCTTTAATTGTATTTACATTTTGTTTAGCTTGTGGCAATTTACCAGCTGTGTTGAGCCTTTGGAACCGAACAAACACAGAGGAAACACTGCCACACACACATAAACTGACTACATTATTCATTTCAGTAGGATTTTCATCAGTCAAACCAGGGCTGCACTCATGTTGGATTTTGCTTACATTGTGAGCGAACTCGCTAAGGTTGACGTAACAAAAACAACGGTTGGGGGTTGGGTTGTAATCAGTGGCAGGTGTGCGAGATTAACTGGTTTTGAATTAACTGGTTTATGTTCGAGTGCGTAAAGCAGATGTGTGGTAGGAGTGGCCTTTCAGGACCCACGTTGAATAAACAGGATATAAACATTTCGATAGTTTCTCCTCTCTTTCACGTAGTTTCTACGGTATCTTTTGAAAGAATATAAACGGAACACTTTGCTGGAAAACGTACTACTCGTTCGCGAGGCTGTGGTTGAGATTCCGAGGACACATAACGAGGACCAGAGTGAATGACAAATATGAAGGCAAATCACTGTCAAAATCCGAGAGTGCAAATGAGATCCATGTGCGCTCGCAAATCAAACAGCCGCGCGCGTATTTTACTTTGGCGAGCGCTTTTACATCGCTCTCGCGCGAGTCTTTTACCTGCTTGCAAGTCAAGTCTTTTACTTGCTCGCTTGCGAGTAGTTTTTCTTTTTGAGTAAGTGGGTGGACCCAGTCTCCCTTGTATCTCTACATCTAATTGGTTACAATCCTCGTCTTTGGATAGACCGGATATCAGTCTGACACAGACCTAGGTCTGTTAGAGGTGGTTTTCAATCCGCCACTAAACACTACTGTACTCCACCACATCTCAGGATGTTCTACATTTGTCTGACAGGTTTTGTAAACTTTTCAGACTGTAGAGGCTGATGAAATACAAATTATGTTAATAGCGTAAATAATAAAAAATGTGTTTCTCTTGTAAATGGAGTCAAGTTGCTCAGATTGGTTTAAATTCACTCCATCATTCTATTACAGATCCATTTGTACTACTCCACACTCGAGTCCAGTGGGTGGCGGTAATGCTGGTTTGCCAACCGCCATTAACATCCAAAGAAGAAGGATGCGACTTTTGACACGCAGACAGGTAAATTAGTCATGAATATTAGCGCTAATGCTGTTGGAAATGTGTTTCCGAGTTTGTGAAATGTAGGCAAAGTTTTCGAAAATGTAACGTTATTCATTGGAAAAGAGTAACTCACCAAGTGGTAATTAACTTTAACGTTGTATCGCGACGGCATTAAAAGTGAATATACAGTACAGTAATATCTCATGAAAATATTCATATACATAGTGAGGGTCCTCATAAACAATAATCCAGTGAAATATTGACATAACCTCTTAAGGATTCATTTTTAATAAAATGTCAAATATAGGGAAATTATGAATATCAAAATGTCATTTGAGCTGAAATTACATCTATTTTTCTCAAAAACGGTACAGTAATATCCCATGAAAATATTCATGTACATAGTGAGGTCCTCATAAACAATAATCCAGTGAAATATTGACATAACCTCTTTAGGATTAATTTTAATAAAATGTCAAATATAGGGAAATTATGAATATCAAAATGTCATTTGAGCTGAATTTACATGGGGTGTAACGATACGCGTATTCGTATTGAACCGTTCGGTACGAGGCTCACGGTTCGGTACGCATGACGAACCGAACAATACGTTAATACTAGTGCATTTGGAAATGCAGAAGCTTAAATTGTGGGAAATATTATGTTTTCGGTGGAGCCACTCAAACTGGCAACACACATGACGTAACGGACAGCGTGCTCTCTGACACGCCCACCACCAAAGAAACACTTCCTACTCCAGTTGGGCACTTTGCGCTGTGAGACACGCTACACGAAGCTAACGTTAGCTCGGTGCAACATGGCTAGTAATAGACCAGAAATAAAAGATCCTCCAACGGCCTACAGGTCTGGTGTTTGGAGCCACTTTGGTTTCTCTGTGAACTATGAGGGCGATGGTGAGAGAGTGGTGGATAAAAAAACAACGCTATGTCGCATTTGCTACACGAGTGTAGGCTACATCAGTGGGAATACCTCAAACATGTTAACCCATTTACGCCGACATCACCCCAGTGTGGCAGTGGGTGGAACTAAACGAAAACCTGGAGCAGCACACGCGCTTCAAACTCTCCCCGAAGATTTAAGCAGCTGTTCCCTGCCGATGAGGGCTAAAGCGATCACCACGGCGGTTGGTACATTTATAGCCGCGGACATGAGACCCGACTCTGTAGTGTAAAACGCTTTATGAACCTGCTGAATGTTATTGACCCCGTTACACTACTCCTTCACGAGCCCATTTCAGCCAAACCGTAATTCCCGCTTTGTACAAGAAAACAAAAGCACAAGTAGAGAATCACATGTCCGAGGCACCCGCTGTTGCTCTGACAACGGATGCCTGGACGTCGAGGGCTACACAACGCTACCTGACTGTAACACACATTACCTCACCACTGAATGAGATGAAGAGCCATGTTCTTCAGACACAACGCTACCTGACTGTAACACACATTACCTCACCACTGAATGAGATGAAGAGCCACGTTCACTCAGGTATAGTTCCATCACTGTTCATACTAAAATTATGATGGAGAAGATGTAAGTAACAATACTACATTACATTTTTTAAGGAGCAGTTTTTGTTTTTTATGCTTATGTGTTGCTAAGAAGACACCCCAGAAGATGGGTCACTCAGGTATAGTTCCATCATTGTTCAAAGTCAAAGAATAGCTTTATGATG
Organism: Leptoclinus maculatus; assembly: GCA_032191485.1. Lineage (NCBI taxonomy): Eukaryota > Metazoa > Chordata > Actinopteri > Perciformes > Stichaeidae > Leptoclinus > Leptoclinus maculatus. Next base: position 83,295 of record JAVDOI010000092.1, on the reverse strand, counting down.
TTAGTTTTAATGAATAAATATATTTTAAAATCAAGTACGTTTCTCTGGCATTCATAGTTTTCTACTGTATTGAAAACGTACCAAAACGTACCGAACCGTGGCACCACTGTATCGTACCGAACCGAACCGTGAATTTTGTGAACCGTTACACCCCTAGAATTTACATATATTTTTCTCAAAAACTGTCTAGTAATATCTCATGGAAATTATACATGGGCATAGTAAGGGTCGTCATAAACAACAATCCATTGAAATATTGACATAACCTATTAAGGATTAATTTTTATAAAATGTCTAATATGGGAAATTATGAATATCAAAATGTAATTTGAGCTGACTGCCTTTAATTTTCTCAAATATTGTACAGTAAAAATACATTACATTTGACATGGAGATATATGGGGTCATTATGAACAGAACTCCAACTGAAATTTTAGCTAACCAATGAAGGAAATGTGTTTTTTCCAGATCAAAGATTATTATTAGGTAATATTATAATTTTCGAACCCTTTTTCAATTAAAGATTATACAGCAGTGTAATTTCAGGTTTTATTATTGTTGTATTTCACTTAATGTACAAAATGACGTTGTTTTTGAGTTGTTATATCAAATTGGACAAATTATTGATGAAATATAGGTCTATTTCCGGGCTTTTTGGGCTATCCAAGCACCCGTACCGTAGCACCACGTATAGACGAGCATTACATTTCAAGTGCCGGCTGACGTGACCGAGGTTCTGCGGATGACCGCTTGACTGCAGTAATAAATCCTTTAAGAAACGCTCTGTTTTCCGTCTTATATTTGTATCATATATCATTATGAATCGATTGATGAAGTCGATTTGAGACCTGTCTGTGCATCCATAGAGCCTGTGAATTAAACATACGAGCTCAAACACCGCGTACAGATGACTGTCAACTGTGGGAAGATGTGATCCACCCAGATTAATTTGTGATTCAATTTATGTAGGCTATCTCACATCGCGTATGTTTTATATTAAAGACTACGGACATGCATCTTATGTTAACGATACTCTACACTGTGCAGTAGGGCTGCAACAACGAATCGATAAAATCGATAAAATTTGATTATTAAAAGAGTTGGCAACGAATTTCATTATCGATTCGTTGTGTCGCGCGACTATTACGCCACTCAATAAGTCGCGGAGATGTTTGAGTATAAAAAAAAAAAAAGAGCGGATCGGAGGTAGAGGAAAGACCACCGGAGAGACCCGTAATGTTGTTCTGAAACACATGGCGGAGGCAGAGAAATCAGTACGACCTAAGTCATCCAAGGTGCGGAGCATTTCACACTAAATAAATCGAAAAAGTGTGTTAATTGCAAGATATGCAAAAGCGACATGGCACGGGAGCACCACGGTGATGATTCAGCACCTAAAACGTAAATATGTTGGAGCCCTTGATGAGGAGGAAGGGAGTTCAACAGCAGGGTAAGTCACTACAGAATCCTACTTTTGTTCCGTTTTGAAGTGAGGAACTAGGCGCGTTCGATGTGCGGATCCGCCCGGTGTCCGCAGCGATGACAAGTTAGCGTTAGCTCGTTAATAACAGTAGTAAAGCAGGGGTGGTATAGTTTGCAAGACTAAAGACACGTTTTTATTCACTCGCCTTTTTTTATCCGATTCATCGATTAATCGAAAAAATAATCAACAGATTAATCGATTATTAAAATAATCATTAGTTGCAGCCCTACTGTGCAGCACACATTCATCCAGATTAGACATGACTGGTAACTCTCGTTTTGTTAACTACATGCAGGGGTTAGTGTGTCTGTTGAAACATTACGATGGAGAGGCTTGTTGGAGTATTAATTTAGGATTTCAACAGCATTACCACGACAATTTATCCATGTTGTATTAGCTTTTTGCAAAGACTTTGCACTGATATGTTAACATATGTGAGGCACATGCAAACCCACAGTTGCACACCCAAAGCTTCTTCTAAGTGTGTTTTTCCTGGATGTCATATAACTTTTCAGAAGTTCAGAACATTGTGTTTCTAAAGTTTTTATTTTGTTTGTTTTACAGTCACTCGTCATCAGAGATTGAGTGCACGCGCACACAGCCAGATGAACAATTGAGGTAACGTTATGTGTGTGTGTGTGTTATCCCAGGAGCAACATTAAATGTTATAATTATGTCTTATATACCATATAACTATATATTTCACTTGTTTTATCACAAATAGTGTTCAATACAGCAGTTTGGCTTCATTGTGAGAGCCTGAATCCTCTCGGAGCCTGTTTGTGTCTAGAAAATCTTTGAATCTGTTTACTTTCACAAAATCCACTCTTCCCAGCCTGAAACGTCTTTTAAGAGCATAAAAGGCTGAGAATGTACCTTGAACCAGCAATTGTGTGTAAGCATCATATTCTAATGAAAAAAGCACGAAACTGTGAAATCAACCGTCCTCAGCCATTTCTTTGAAGAAAATCTTTGAAACTATGTTTACTTTGACAAAATCCACTTTTGGCCTCTTCCCAGCCTGAAACGTCGTTTAAGAGCATACAAAGGCTGAGAATGTACCTTAAACCTTAAAGGTGTGTAAATAGCAAGTTCTAATGAAAACATCATTAAACAGTGAAATCAACTGTCCTGAGCTACTTTTTTGAAGAAAATCTTTGGAACTATGTTAACTTTCACAAAATCCACTCAACCTTTGCTGGTTTAAGGTACATTCTCAGCCTTTTATGCTCTTAAAAGACGTTTCAGGCTGGGAAGAGTGGATTTTGTGAAAGTAAACCGTTTCAAAGATTTTTCTAGATGAAAACAGCACGAAACTGTGAAATCAACTGTCCTGAGACACTTTCTTCTAGAAAGATCTTTGAAACTATGTTTACTTTCAGAAAATCCACTTGTGCAACCTTACTTGTGCAAATGTGTGTAAGCATCATATTCTAATGAAAACAGCACGAAACTGTGAAATCGACTGTCCTGAGACTTTTTTCTAGAAAAATCTTTGAAACTGTTTACTTTCACAAAATCCACTCTTCCCAGCCTGAAACGTCTTTTAAGAGCATAAAAGGCTGAGAATGTACCTTAAACCAGCAATTGTGTGTAAGCATCATATTCTAATAAACAGCACGAAACTGTGAAATCAACTGTCTTGAGCCACTTTCTTCTAGAAAGATCTTTGAAACTATGTTTACTTTGACAAAATCCACTTTTGGCCTCTTCCCAGCCTGAAACGTCTTTTAAGAGCATAAAAAAGGCTGAGAATGTACCTTAAACCAGTATAGGTGTGTAAACAGCAGGTTCTAATGAAAACGTCATGAAACTGTGAAATCAACCGTCCCGAGCCATTTCTTTGAAGAAAATCTTCTAAACTATGTTTACTTTCACAAAATCCACTTTTGGCCTCTTTCCAGCCTGAAAACGTCTTTTGAGAGCATAAAAGGGCTCAGAATGTACCTTAAACCAGTATAGGTGTGTAAACGGCAGGTTCTAATGAAAACATCACGAAACAGTGAAATCAGCTGTCCTGAGCCATTCCTTTGAAGAAAATCTTTGAAACTATGTTTACTTTCACAAAATCCACTTTTGGCCTCCTCTCAGCCTGAAACGTCTTTTAAGAGCATAAAAAGTGAAAATGCATCTCTAGGCAATTAAAGTGCTGAAAGCAGGAGATATTCATGAAAATGACATGAAACTGTGAAATCAACTGTCCTGAGTAACTTTTTTGAAGAAAATCTTTGAAACTATGTTTACTTTCAAAAATCCACGTTTGGCCTCCTCTCAGCCTGAAACGTCTTTTAAGAGCATAAAAAAGTGAAAATGCATCTCCGTGCAGTACAGTGCTGAAAGCAGCAGATATTCATGAAAATGACATGAAACTGTGAAATCAACTGTCCTGAGACACTTTTTTGAAGAAAATCTTTGAAACTATGTTTACTTTCAAAAATCCACGTTTGGCCTCCTCTCAGCCTGAAACGTCTTTTAAGAGCATAAAAAGTGAAAATGCATCTCTAAGGCAGTAAAGTGCTGAAAGCAGCAGATATTCATGAAAATGACATGAAACTGTGAAATCAACTGTCCTGAGTAACTTTTTTGAAGAAAATCTTTGAAACTATGTTTACTTTAAAAAATCCACGTTTGGCCTCCTCTCAGCCTGAAACGTCTTTTAAGAGCATAAAAAAGTGAAAATGCATCTCTAAGGCAGTAAAGTGCTGAAAGCAGCAGATATTCATGAAAATGACATGAAACTGTGAAATCAACTGTCCTTGAGACACTTTTTTGAAGAAAATCTTTGAAACTATGCTTACTTTCACAAAATCCAGTTTTGGCCTCCTCTCAGCCTGAAACGTCTTTTAAGAGCATAAAAAGTGAAAATGCATCTCCGTGCAGTAAAGTGCTGAATGCAGCAGATATTCATGAAAATGACATGAAACTGTGAAATCAACTGTCCTGAGACACTTTTTTGAAGAAAATCTTTGAAACTATGTTTACTTTCACAAAATCCAGTTTTGGCCTCCTCTCAGCCTGAAACGTCTTTTAAGAGCATAAAAAGTGAAGATGCATCTCTAAGGCAGTAAAGTGCTGAAAGCAGCAGATATTCATGAAAATGACATGAAACTGTGAAATCAACTGTCCTGAGACACTTTTTTGAAGAAAATCTTTGAAACTATGTTTACTTTCAAAAATCCACGTTTGGCCTCCTCTCAGCCTGAAACGTCTTTTAAGAGCATAAAAAGTGAAAATGCATCTCTAAGGCAGTAAAGTGCTGAAAGCAGCAGATATTCATGAAAATGACATGAAACTGTGAAATCAACTGTCCTGAGTAACTTTTTTGAAGAAAATCTTTGAAACTATGTTTACTTTCAAAAATCCACGTTTGGCCTCCTCTCAGCCTGAAACGTCTTTTAAGAGCATAAAAAAGTGAAAATGCATCTCCGTGCAGTACAGTGCTGAAAGCAGCAGATATTCATGAAAATGATATGAAACTGTGAAATCAACTGTCCTGAGACACTTTTTTGAAGAAAATCTTTGAAACTATGTTTACTTTCAAAAATCCACGTTTGGCCTCCTCTCAGCCTGAAACGTCTTTTAAGAGCATAAAAAGTGAAAATGCATCTCTAAGGCAGTAAAGTGCTGAAAGCAGCAGATATTCATGAAAATGACATGAAACTGTGAAATCAACTGTCCTTGAGACACTTTTTTGAAGAAAATCTTTGAAACTATGCTTACTTTCACAAAATCCAGTTTTGGCCTCCTCTCAGCCTGAAACGTCTTTTAAGAGCATAAAAAGTGAAAATGCATCTCCGTGCAGTAAAGTGCTGAATGCAGCAGATATTCATGAAAATGACATGAAACTGTGAAATCAACTGTCCTGAGACACTTTTTTGAAGAAAATCTTTGAAACTATGTTTACTTTCACAAAATCCAGTTTTGGCCTCCTCTCAGCCTGAAACGTCTTTTAAGAGCATAAAAAGTGAAAATGCATCTCTAAGGCAGTAAAGTGCTGAAAGCAGCAGATATTCATGAAAATTACATGAAACTGTGAAATCAACTGTCCTGAGACACTTTTTTGAAGAAAATCTTTGAAACTATGTTTACTTTCACAAAATCCAGTTTTGGCCTCCTCTCAGCCTGAAACGTCTTTTAAGAGCATAAAAAGTGAAAATGCATCTCTAGGCAATTAAAGTGCTGAAAGCAGCAGATATTCATGAAAACATCATGAAACTGTGAAATCAACTGTCCTGAGACACTTTTTTGAAGAAAATCTTTGAAACTATGTTTACTTTCAAAAATCCACGTTTGGCCTCCTCTCAGCCTGAAACGTCTTTTAAGAGCATAAAAAAGTGAAAATGCATCTCCGTGCAGTAAAGTGCTGAAAGCAGCAGATATTCATGAAAATGACATGAAACTGTGAAATCAACTGTCCTGAGACACTTTTTTGAAGAAAATCTTTGAAACTATGTTTACTTTCAAAAATCCACGTTTGGCCTCCTCTCAGCCTGAAACGTCTTTTAAGAGCATAAAAAAGTGAAAATGCATCTCCGTGCAGTAAAGTGCTGAAAGCAGCAGATATTCATGAAAATGACATGAAACTGTGAAATCAACTGTCCTGAGTAACTTTTTTGAAGAAAATCTTTGAAACTATGTTTACTTTAAAAAATCCACGTTTGGCCTCCTCTCAGCCTGAAACGTCTTTTAAGAGCATAAAAAGTGAAAATGCATCTCTAAGGCAGTAAAGTGCTGAAAGCAGCAGATATTCATGAAAATGACATGAAACTGTGAAATCAACTGTCCTGAGTAACTTTTTTGAAGAAAATCTTTGAAACTATGTTTACTTTAAAAAATCCACGTTTGGCCTCCTCTCAGCCTGAAACGTCTTTTAAGAGCATAAAAAAGTGAAAATGCATCTCTAAGGCAGTAAAGTGCTGAAAGCAGCAGATATTCATGAAAACATCATGAAACTGTGAAATCAACTGTCCTGAGACACTTTTTTGAAGAAAATCTTTGAAACTATGTTTACTTTCAAAAATCCACGTTTGGCCTCCTCTCAGCCTGAAACGTCTTTTAAGAGCATAAAAAAGTGAAAATGCATCTCCGTGCAGTAAAGTGCTGAAAGCAGCAGATATTCATGAAAATGACATGAAACTGTGAAATCAACTGTCCTGAGTAACTTTTTTGAAGAAAATCTTTGAAACTATGTTTACTTTAAAAAATCCACGTTTGGCCTCCTCTCAGCCTGAAACGTCTTTTAAGAGCATAAAAAAGTGAAAATGCATCTCTAAGGCAGTAAAGTGCTGAAAGCAGCAGATATTCATGAAAATGACATGAAACTGTGAAATCAACTGTCCTTGAGACACTTTTTTGAAGAAAATCTTTGAAACTATGTTTACTTTCACAAAATCCAGTTTTGGCCTCCTCTCAGCCTGAAACGTCTTTTAAGAGCATAAAAAGTGAAAATGCATCTCTAAGGCAGTAAAGTGCTGAAAGCAGCAGATATTCATGAAAATGACATGAAACTGTGAAATCAACTGTCCTGAGACACTTTTTTGAAGAAAATCTTTGAAACTATGTTTACTTTCAAAAATCCACGTTTGGCCTCCTCTCAGCCTGAAACGTCTTTTAAGAGCATAAAAAAGTGAAAATGCATCTCCGTGCAGTAAAGTGCTGAAAGCAGCAGATATTCATGAAAATGACATGAAACTGTGAAATCAACTGTCCTGAGTAACTTTTTTGAAGAAAATCTTTGAAACTATGTTTACTTTAAAAAATCCACGTTTGGCCTCCTCTCAGCCTGAAACGTCTTTTAAGAGCATAAAAAGTGAAAATGCATCTCTAAGGCAGTAAAGTGCTGAAAGCAGCAGATATTCATGAAAATGACATGAAACTGTGAAATCAACTGTCCTGAGTAACTTTTTTGAAGAAAATCTTTGAAACTATGTTTACTTTAAAAAATCCACGTTTGGCCTCCTCTCAGCCTGAAACGTCTTTTAAGAGCATAAAAAAGTGAAAATGCATCTCTAAGGCAGTAAAGTGCTGAAAGCAGCAGATATTCATGAAAACATCATGAAACTGTGAAATCAACTGTCCTGAGACACTTTTTTGAAGAAAATCTTTGAAACTATGTTTACTTTCAAAAATCCACGTTTGGCCTCCTCTCAGCCTGAAACGTCTTTTAAGAGCATAAAAAAGTGAAAATGCATCTCTAAGGCAGTAAAGTGCTGAAAGCAGCAGATATTCATGAAAATGACATGAAACTGTGAAATCAACTGTCCTTGAGACACTTTTTTGAAGAAAATCTTTGAAACTATGTTTACTTTCACAAAATCCAGTTTTGGCCTCCTCTCAGCCTGAAACGTCTTTTAAGAGCATAAAAAGTGAAAATGCATCTCTAAGGCAGTAAAGTGCTGAAAGCAGCAGATATTCATGAAAATGACATGAAACTGTGAAATCAACTGTCCTGAGACACTTTTTTGAAGAAAATCTTTGAAACTATGTTTACTTTCACAAAATCCAGTTTTGGCCTCCTCTCAGCCTGAAACGTCTTTTAAGAGCATAAAAAGTGAAAATGCATCTCTAGGCAATTAAAGTGCTGAAAGCAGCAGATATTCATGAAAACATCATGAAACTGTGAAATCAACTGTCCTGAGTAACTTTTTTGAAGAAAATCTTTGAAACTATGTTTACTTTCAAAAATCCACGTTTGGCCTCCTCTCAGCCTGAAACGTCTTTTAAGAGCATAAAAAAAGTGAAAATGCATCTCCGTGCAGTAAAGTGCTGAAAGCAGCAGATATTCATGAAAATGACATGAAACTGTGAAATCAACTGTCCTGAGACACTTTTTTGAAGAAAATCTTTGAAACTATGTTTACTTTCAAAAATCCACGTTTGGCCTCCTCTCAGCCTGAAACGTCTTTTAAGAGCATAAAAAAGTGAAAATGCATCTCCGTGCAGTAAAGTGCTGAAAGCAGCAGATATTCATGAAAATGACATGAAACTGTGAAATCAACTGTCCTGAGTAACTTTTTTGAAGAAAATCTTTGAAACTATGTTTACTATAAAAAATCCACGTTTGGCCTCCTCTCAGCCTGAAACGTCTTTTAAGAGCATAAAAAGTGAAAATGCATCTCTAAGGCAGTAAAGTGCTGAAAGCAGCAGATATTCATGAAAATGACATGAAACTGTGAAATCAACTGTCCTGAGTAACTTTTTTGAAGAAAATCTTTGAAACTATGTTTACTTTAAAAAATCCACGTTTGGCCTCCTCTCAGCCTGAAACGTCTTTTAAGAGCATAAAAAAGTGAAAATGCATCTCTAAGGCAGTAAAGTGCTGAAAGCAGCAGATATTCATGAAAACATCATGAAACTGTGAAATCAACTGTCCTGAGACACTTTTTTGAAGAAAATCTTTGAAACTATGTTTACTTTCAAAAATCCACGTTTGGCCTCCTCTCAGCCTGAAACGTCTTTTAAGAGCATAAAAAAGTGAAAATGCATCTCCGTGCAGTAAAGTGCTGAAAGCAGCAGATATTCATGAAAATGACATGAAACTGTGAAATCAACTGTCCTGAGTAACTTTTTTGAAGAAAATCTTTGAAACTATGTTTACTTTAAAAAATCCACGTTTGGCCTCCTCTCAGCCTGAAACGTCTTTTAAGAGCATAAAAAAGTGAAAATGCATCTCTAAGGCAGTAAAGTGCTGAAAGCAGCAGATATTCATGAAAATGACATGAAACTGTGAAATCAACTGTCCCTTGAGACACTTTTTTGAAGAAAATCTTTGAAACTATGTTTACTTTCACAAAATCCAGTTTTGGCCTCCTCTCAGCCTGAAACGTCTTTTAAGAGCATAAAAAGTGAAAATGCATCTCTAAGGCAGTAAAGTGCTGAAAGCAGCAGATATTCATGAAAATGACATGAAACTGTGAAATCAACTGTCCTGAGACACTTTTTTGAAGAAAATCTTTGAAACTATGTTTACTTTCACAAAATCCAGTTTTGGCCTCCTCTCAGCCTGAAACGTCTTTTAAGAGCATAAAAAGTGAAAATGCATCTCTAGGCAATTAAAGTGCTGAAAGCAGCAGATATTCATGAAAACATCATGAAACTGTGAAATCAACTGTCCTGAGTAACTTTTTTGAAGAAAATCTTTGAAACTATGTTTACTTTCAAAAATCCACGTTTGGCCTCCTCTCAGCCTGAAACGTCTTTTAAGAGCATAAAAAAAGTGAAAATGCATCTCCGTGCAGTAAAGTGCTGAAAGCAGCAGATATTCATGAAAATGACATGAAACTGTGAAATCAACTGTCCTGAGACACTTTTTTGAAGAAAATCTTTGAAACTATGTTTACTTTCAAAAATCCACGTTTGGCCTCCTCTCAGCCTGAAACGTCTTTTAAGAGCATAAAAAAGTGAAAATGCATCTCCGTGCAGTAAAGTGCTGAAAGCAGCAGATATTCATGAAAATGACATGAAACTGTGAAATCAACTGTCCTGAGTAACTTTTTTGAAGAAAATCTTTGAAACTATGTTTACTTTAAAAAATCCACGTTTGGCCTCCTCTCAGCCTGAAACGTCTTTTAAGAGCATAAAAAGTGAAAATGAATCTCTAAGGCAGTAAAGTGCTGAAAGCAGCAGATATTCATGAAAATGACATGAAACTGTGAAATCAACTGTCCTGAGTAACTTTTTTGAAGAAAATCTTTGAAACTATGTTTACTTTAAAAAATCCACGTTTGGCCTCCTCTCAGCCTGAAACGTCTTTTAAGAGCATAAAAAAGTGAAAATGCATCTCTAAGGCAGTAAAGTGCTGAAAGCAGCAGATATTCATGAAAACATCATGAAACTGTGAAATCAACTGTCCTGAGACACTTTTTTGAAGAAAATCTTTGAAACTATGTTTACTTTCAAAAATCCACGTTTGGCCTCCTCTCAGCCTGAAACGTCTTTTAAGAGCATAAAAAGTGAAAATGCATCTCTAAGGCAGTAAAGTGCTGAAAGCAGCAGATATTCATGAAAATGACATGAAACTGTGAAATCAACTGTCCTGAGTAACTTTTTTGAAGAAAATCTTTGAAACTATGTTTACTTTAAAAAATCCACGTTTGGCCTCCTCTCAGCCTGAAACGTCTTTTAAGAGCATAAAAAAGTGAAAATGCATCTCTAAGGCAGTAAAGTGCTGAAAGCAGCAGATATTCATGAAACATCATGAAACTGTGAAATCAACTGTCCTGAGTAACTTTTTTGAAGAAAATCTTTGAAACTATGTTTACTTTCAAAAATCCACGTTTGGCCTCCTCTCAGCCTGAAACGTCTTTTAAGAGCATAAAAAAAGTGAAAATGCATCTCCGTGCAGTAAAGTGCTGAAAGCAGCAGATATTCATGAAAATGACATGAAACTGTGAAATCAACTGTCCTGAGACACTTTTTTGAAGAAAATCTTTGAAACTATGTTTACTTTCAAAAATCCACGTTTGGCCTCCTCTCAGCCTGAAACGTCTTTTAAGAGCATAAAAAAGTGAAAATGCATCTCCGTGCAGTAAAGTGCTGAAAGCAGCAGATATTCATGAAAATGACATGAAACTGTGAAATCAACTGTCCTGAGTAACTTTTTTGAAGAAAATCTTTGAAACTATGTTTACTTTAAAAAATCCACGTTTGGCCTCCTCTCAGCCTGAAACGTCTTTTAAGAGCATAAAAAAGTGAAAATGCATCTCTAAGGCAGTAAAGTGCTGAAAGCAGCAGATATTTTCATGAAAATGACATTAAACTGTGAAATCAACTGTCCTGAGTAACTTTTTTGAAGAAAATCTTTGAAACTATGTTTACTTTCAAAAATCCACGTTTGGCCTCCTCTCAGCCTGAAACGTCTTTTAAGAGCATACAAAAGTGAAAATGCATCTCTAAGGCAGTAAAGTGCTGAAAGCAGCAGATATTCATGAAAATGACATGAAACTGTGAAATCAACTGACCTGAGACACTTTTTTGAAGAAAATCTTTGAAACTATGTTTACTTTCACAAAATCCACTTTTGGCCTCCTCTCAGCCTGAAACGTCTTTTAAGAGCATAAAAAAGTGAAAATGCATCTCCGTGCAGTAAAGTGCTGAAAGCAGCAGATATTCATGAAAATGACATGAAACTGTGAAATCAACTGTCCTGAGACACTTTTTTGAAGAAAATCTTTGAAACTATGTTTACTTTAAAAAATCCACGTTTGGCCTCCTCTCAGCCTGAAACGTCTTTTAAGAGCATAAAAAAGTGAAAATGCATCTCTAAGGCAGTAAAGTGCTGAAAGCAGCAGATATTCATGAAAATGACATGAAACTGTGAAATCAACTGTCCTGAGACACTTTTTTGAAGAAAATCTTTGAAACTATGTTTACTTTCACAAAATCCAGTTTTGGCCTCCTCTCAGCCTGAAACGTCTTTTAAGAGCATAAATAGTGAAAATGCATCTCCAGGCAATTAAAGTGCTGAAAGCAGCAGATATTCATGAAAACATCATGAAACTGTGAAATCAACTGTCCTGAGTAACTTTTTTGAAGAAAATCTTTGAAACTATGTTTACTTTCAAAAATCCACGTTTGGCCTCCTCTCAGTCTGAAACGTCTTTTAAGAGCATAAAAAGTGAAAATGCATCTCTAAGGCAGTAAAGTGCTGAAAGCAGCAGATATTCATGAAAATGACATGAAACTGTGAAATCAACTGTCCTGAGACACTTTTTTGAAGAAAATCTTTGAAACTATGTTTACTTTCAAAAATCCACGTTTGGCCTCCTCTCAGCCTGAAACGTCTTTTAAGAGCATAAAAAAGTGAAAATGCATCTCTAAGGCAGTAAAGTGCTGAAAGCAGCAGATATTCATGAAAATGACATGAAACTGTGAAATCAACTGTCCTGAGTAACTTTTTTGAAGAAAATCTTTGAAACTATGTTTACTTTCAAAAATCCACGTTTGGCCTCCTCTCAGCCTGAAACGTCTTTTAAGAGCATAAAAAAGTGAAAATGCATCTCTAAGGCAGTAAAGTGCTGAAAGCAGCAGATATTCATGAAAATGACATGAAACTGTGAAATCAACTGACCTGAGACACTTTTTTGAAGAAAATCTTTGAAACTATGTTTACTTTCACAAAATCCACTTTTGGCCTCCTCTCAGCCTGAAACGTCTTTTAAGAGCATAAAAAGTGAAAATGCATCTCCGTGCAGTAAAGTGCTGAATGCAGCAGATATTCATGAAAATGACATGAAACTGTGAAATCAACTGTCCTGAGACACTTTTTTGAAGAAAATCTTTGAAACTATGTTTACTTTCACAAAATCCAGTTTTGGCCTCCTCTCAGCCTGAAACGTCTTTTAAGAGCATAAAAAGTGAAAATGCATCTCTAAGGCAGTAAAGTGCTGAAAGCAGCAGATATTCATGAAAATGACATGAAACTGTGAAATCAACTGTCCTTGAGACACTTTTTTGAAGAAAATCTTTGAAACTATGTTTACTTTCACAAAATCCAGTTTTGGCCTCCTCTCAGCCTGAAACGTCTTTTAAGAGCATAAATAGTGAAAATGCATCTCTAAGGCAGTAAAGTGCTGAAAGCAGCAGATATTCATGAAAATGACATGAAACTGTGAAATCAACTGTCCTGAGTAACTTTTTTGAAGAAAATCTTTGAAACTATGTTTATTTTCAAAAATCCACGTTTGGCCTCCTCTCAGTCTGAAACGTCTTTTAAGAGCATAAAAAGTGAAAATGCATCTCTAAGGCAGTAAAGTGCTGAAAGCAGCAGATATTCATGAAAATGACATGAAACTGTGAAATCAACTGTCCTGAGTAACTTTTTTGAAGAAAATCTTTGAAACTATGTTTATTTTCAAAAATCCACGTTTGGCCTCCTCTCAGTCTGAAACGTCTTTTAAGAGCATAAAAAGTGAAAATGCATCTCTAAGGCAGTAAAGTGCTGAAAGCAGCAGATATTCATGAAAATGACATGAAACTGTGAAATCAACTGTCCTGAGACACTTTTTTGAAGAAAATCTTTGAAACTATGTTTACTTTAAAAAATCCACGTTTGGCCTCCTCTCAGCCTGAAACGTCTTTTAAGAGCATAAAAAAGTGAAAATGCATCTCTAAGGCAGTAAAGTGCTGAAAGCAGCAGATATTCATGAAAATGACATGAAACTGTGAAATCAACTGTCCTGAGTAACTTTTTTGAAGAAAATCTTTGAAACTATGTTTATTTTCAAAAATCCACGTTTGGCCTCCTTCTCAGTCTGAAACGTCTTTTAAGAGCATAAAAAGTGAAAATGCATCTCTAAGGCAGTAAAGTGCTGAAAGCAGCAGATATTCATGAAAATGACATGAAACTGTGAAATCAACTGTCCTGAGACACTTTTTTGAAGAAAATCTTTGAAACTATGTTTACTTTAAAAAATCCACGTTTGGCCTCCTCTCAGCCTGAAACGTCTTTTAAGAGCATAAAAAAGTGAAAATGCATCTCTAAGGCAGTAAAGTGCTGAAAGCAGCAGATATTCATGAAAATGACATGAAACTGTGAAATCAACTGTCCTGAGTAACTTTTTTGAAGAAAATCTTTGAAACTATGTTTACGTTCAAAAATCCACGTTTGGCCTCCTCTCAGCCTGAAACGTATTTTAAGAGCATAAAAAGTGAAAATGCATCTCTAAGGCAGTAAAGTGCTGAAAGCAGCAGATATTCATGAAAATGACATGAAACTGTGAAATCAACTGTCCTGAGTAACTTTTTTGAAGAAAATCTTTGAAACTATCTTTACTTTCAAAAATCCACTTTTGGCCTCCTCTCAGGCTGAAACGTCTTTTAAGAGCATAAAAAAGTGAAAATGCATCTCCGTGCAGTAAAGTGCTGAAAGCAGCAGATATTCATGAAAATGACATGAAACTGTGAAATCAACTGTCCTGAGACACTTTTTTGAAGAAAATCTTTGAAACTATGTTTACTTTCACAAAATCCACTTTTGGCCTCCTCTCATCCTGAAACGTCTTTTAAGATCATAAAAAGTGAAAATGCATAGTCCACATGTTGGAAAAATTCACTCGAGACCGATGGAAAATCATTAATCACAGGACATTTATTCTTGCAAGAAGGAGACAGAGTTGATTCAAATCAGGATATGCATCAAAGTCGCTCGGAGTTCTGACTCTGAGCTTCTGATATTTATACTGATTAAACAACATGCAATGGCTGGCACAGGATTGGTTTACAATGAGGTCTTCGTCACAAAAGGTGACACACACACACACACACACACACAAAATGGCGTCCACAGGAAGAGAACTTCACTTGAGCATATGTTCTGGCACAAAGGTCTCTTTCTCAAAACAACTCTGTGTCTATCTTCCTTATTATCATTTACAGGCTGAGAATGCTTTCTTTCCCAGACGCTGTGTAATGTCAGAGTAAGTTCACACACACACATTCACATGAGGACGCAGGCCATGAAGTTCAAGTGAGGACACCAGACTTTGTGAGCACACATATTATAATTAGTCATTTAGATTTTTGACTCTAACATCCACACAAGCCGGAGAGTGATAAATGGGTCAAACAAACACAGGACTTTTGTCAAGGAGACCACTGTTGTAAACATGCGTAACTAAGTTGTTGTTAGTCAAGTGAGTCGTTAGTGTCGTAAGTCACAAGACTCAGACTCTCTTTTCCTAAACCATTTAGGTGGAAATTAATTTTTTTGTATAAGACAGGTATGCATGTAATGAGCATCCCTGACACATCCAAAACTGACACTAGAGGGTACAGTCATTGTACAGTCATTGTTTGAAGCAGTCATTGTACAGTCATTGTTTGAAGCTTAGTAGCAGTGAATGCGGTATTTGACACATTAGGGTGAGAATGTGTTGAGTATTGAAAGCACACTTACTAAGACTTGTGGTTCAGGGGCCGCTTGCCTCAAGGCCCGCTCTCTTCTCCCTCCATCTCGATCGGATGCCAGCTGGAGCCATCGCTCCGTTTCTCCATCGCTTGCATTTGCGGTTACAGAATTACGACGGACAGATTCTTTGAAAGGAAGAGATACAACGGTCACTGGCCATGTTCATTAAAAACTAGTCAGACAGACAGTTAGATGGACTCAGTGAGTGAGTGGAAGAGACAGACAGGCAGAGAGAGACAGACAGACAGAGAATCAGACAGAGAGACAGAGAGACAGAGAGACAGAGAGACAGAGAGAGAGAGAGACAGACAGACAGACAGGCAGAGAGAGAGACAGACAGGCAGAGAGAGACAGACAGACAGAGAGAGACAGACAGGCAGAGAGAGAGACAGACAGACAAACAGACAGACAGACAGGCAGAGAGAGAGACAGACAGGCAGAGAGAGACAGACAGACAGAGAGACAGACAGAGAGACAGAGAGACAGAGAGAGAGAGAGACAGACAGACAGGCAGAGAGAGAGACAGACAGGCAGAGAGAGACAGACAGAGAGAGAGAGACAGACAGACAGGCAGAGAGAGAGACAGACAGGGAGAGAGACAGACAGACAGACAGACAGGAGGTCTAACAATGCCTTTGGCTGAATATCTCCAGGTCATGTTAGATTTCACTGTGTGGGGCTTTTTTTTGAAAGGGTGGGACTGGGTAGGGGGGAGAGGAGACATAATCATAATGTTTGACACACATAAACAGAGGTTTATTAAATGGCAGGCTTCATCACAAGCATTTCAGTTAGAATTCACTCTTTGGGGCTTTTATTTTGAAATGGTGTGTGTGGGGGGGGGGGGGGGAGGGAGAGGAGACAGAATCATAATGTTAGATAAATGACAGGTTTCATCACAAGCATTTCAGTTAGAATTCATTCTGTGGGGCTTTTATTTTAAAATGGGGTGTGTGTGTGTGTGGTGGGGGGAGGGGAAAAAGTCCTCTAAGACTTGAATGACTGTATGAGAGAGAGAAACACACAGAGAGAGAGACACACAGAGAGAGAGACAGACAGAAAGAGAGAGTCAGAGAGACAGACAGAGAGAGAGAGAGAAAGACAGAAAGAGAGAGAGAGAGACAGACAGAGAGAGAATGTTGAAGCCTGAAAGCATTTAAACTGGTGTCTGTAGCTGAAAGTATGAGGAAGAAGAAGGCTTTGAAAGTTCAAGTTTAACAGGATTTGAAGATTTTCTCCATAGACATCCCATTAAATAAAAATTGCTAAAAGCTTAATAATTCAAAGTTTAAAGATTAAAGATATGGAAAGTCATATCCCCTCTCCTGAAAGCTGAACATTTTGATATTTGAACAGTTTCTGTAGCTTAAAAAAACTGTCAGCAGTAGTGATATTTGTAGTAGTAGTAGTAGTAGAAGTTGTAGTTGTATTATAATTATTATTAGGAGTAGAAGTATTAGTAGCTAGAATAAGTACTAGTTGTAGCAGTAGTGGTATTTGTAGTAGCAGTAGTAGTAGAAGTTAGCATTTCAGTTAGAATTCATTCTGTGGGGCTTTTATTTTGAAATGGGGTGTGTGTGTGTGTGTGTGTGTGTGTGTGTGTGTGTGTGTGTGGTGGGGGGAGGGGTGGAGGGGAAAAACTCCTCTAAGACCTGAATGACTGTATGAGAGAGAGACACACTCAGAGAGAGAGAGAGGGAGAGGAGTGTATGTGCCTGTGTGTCTGAGTCTGTGTTTATAAACATCACTAAGGTCACAGACCCTTGGTCTGCGACACAGCAGCGGGCCACTCTCCTGGAAAAAGCCAGTGTTCACACCTGTGCCTACGTCGCAACACGGCCTCCCAAATTCGCATATCCCGTCCAGCCTTAAGGCAGAAGAATTTGTGTTCATTCGCCAGGACGGCCACCATGGACCCTATAAAAGCTCCCTACGAGGGCCCGTTTCGTGTACTAGAGACCGGGGACAAAACCTTCAAAGTGAACATTGGTGGGAAACTATCGGTGGATTGCCTGAAACCAGCACATCTGGACCTGTACCGGTTGGTCCAGGGTGGCCGAACCCCCACGGCGGGGGTGTCCTCCTACCCTTCCAGCACACCGCTACAAGGCCCGGAAGCTTCCTCCGATGCCCGCCCTGGCTCCTGCTCCTGGTCGATTGAGCCAGCCACTTGCTTTTTTCAGTCGACAGTTGCGTCCTAACTTGGTGAATTCTGGGGGGGCGTATGCACTTGAGGACATAATTCAGCAGGACTAGGGGAGTGGCATAGCCATGGGAACGTGATGTCATGTTGGGTTTAAAGGAGGTGATGGCAGTGTTCGGCTTGAAATGTTTGTGAGAGTTGAAATAAACGACAACAGAGGTGAGCAGCCAAAAAGAGACACTTGTCGACTTGGTTAATCCCTGCGCTCCTACAATATGATGATTGTTTGGCTACATTACAATATTTTATCAATTAGCCAGTTAAGGCCCATTTCTATAATGCCAGACCTGTTTCAGTGCTGGCTGTCGATTAACCCGGCGCCATGTCTCAGCCAGTATAGGCCCGAGTCTATAATGCCAGATTGGGCCCAGATTTGGCAGCCATCAACGGGCCACAGCCCGTTTCAGTGCTGTCTGACAATTAACAGGCTGCCATGTCACAGCCAGAATAGGCCCGAGTCTATAATGCCAGATTGGGCACAGATTTGGCAGCCATCAATGGGCCATAACCTGTTTCAGCGCTGGCTGCCAATTAACCCGGCTGCCATGTCTCAGCCAGAATAGGCCCGAGTTTATAATGCCAGATTGGGCCCAGATTTGGCTGACATCAATGGGCCAGAACCTGTTTCAGTGCTGACTGCCGATAAACCCGGCAGCCATGTCTCAGCCAGAATAGGCCCGTGTCTGGAACAGCTAAATCTGGGCCAGATATGGCAAAAATGAAATGGGCCAAAGCTGGCTCACATTTGGCGGCAACGAGCCGGAACACAGCCGAGTCAGCCGACACTCAGCCGCAATACGGCCGAGTCCGCTGGCTACTTGCACTTAAAAGACGTTTCAGGCTGAGAGAGGACAAACGTGGATTTTTGAAAGTAAACATAGTTTCAAAGATTTTCTTCAAAAAGTGACTCAGGACAGTTGATTTCACAGTTTCATGATGTTTTCATTAGAACCTGCTGCTTTCAGCACTTTATTGCCTAGAGGTGCATTTTCACTTTATATGCTCTTAAAATACGTTACAGGCTGAGAGGAGGCCAAACGTGGATTTTTGAAAGTAAAAATAGTTTCAAAGATTTTCTTCAAAAAAATGGCTCAGGACAGTTGATTTCACTGTTTCACGATGTTTTCATTCGAACCTGCCGTTTACACACCTATACTGGTTTAAGGTACATTCTGAGCCCTTTTATGCTCTCAAAAGATTTTTTCAGGCTGGGAAGAGGCCACAAGTGGATTTTGTGAAAGTAAACACCGTTTCGAAGATTTTCTTCGAGGGAATGGCTCGGGACAGTTGATTTCACTGTTTCACGATGTTTTCATTCGAACCTGCCGTTTACACACCTATACTGGTTTAAGGTACATTCTGAGCCCTTTTATGCTCTCAAAAGACGTTTTCAGGCTGGGAAGAGGCCACAAGTGGATTTTGTGAAAGTAAACACCGTTTCGAAGATTTTCTTCAAGGGAATGGCTCGGGACAGTTGATTTCACTGTTTCACGATGTTTTCATTAGAACCTGCCGTTTACACACCTATACTGGTTTAAGGTACATTCTGAGCCCTTTTATGCTCTCAAAAGACGTTTTCAGGCTGGGAATAGGCCAAAAGTGGATTTTGTGAAAGTAAACACCGTTTCGAAGCTTTTCTTCAAGGGAATGGCTCGGGACAGTTGATTTCACTGTTTCACAATGTTTTCATTCGAACCTGCCGTTTACACACCTATACTGGTTTAAGATACATTCTGAGCCCTTTTATGCTCTCAAAAAACGTTTTCAGGCTGGGAAGAGGCCAAAAGTGGATTTTGTGAAAGTAAACACCGTTTCGAAGATTTTCTTCAAAGGAATGGCTCGGGACAGTTGATTTCACTGTTTCACGATGTTTTCATTCGAACCTGCCGTTTACACACCTATACTGAATTAAGGTACATTCTGAGCCCATTTATGCTCTCAAAAGACGTTTTCAGGCTGGGAAGAGGCCACAAGTGGATTTTGCGAAAGTAAACACCGTTTCGAAGATTTTCTTCAAGGGAATGGCTCGGGACAGTTGATTTCACTGTTTCACGATGTTTTCATTCGAACCTGCCGTTTACACACCTATACTGGTTTAAGGTACATTCTGAGCCCTTTTATGCTCTCAAAAGACGTTTTCAGGCTGGGAAGAGGCCACAAGTGGATTTTGTGAAAATAAACACCGTTTCGAAGATTTTCTTCAAGGGAATGGCTCAGGACAGTTGATTTCACTGTTTCACGATGTTTTCATTAGAACCTGCCGTTTACACACCTATACTGGTTTAAGGTACATTCTGAGCCCTTTTATGCTCTCAAAAGACGTTTTCAGGCTGGGAAGAGGCCAAAAGTGGATTTTGTGAAAGTAAACACCGTTTCGAAGATTTTCTTCGAGGGAATGGCTCGGGACAGTTGATTTCACTGTTTCACGATGTTTTCATTAGAACCTGCCGTTTACAAACCTATACTGGTTTAAGGTACATTCTGAGCCCTTTTATGCTCTCAAAAGACGTTTTCAGGCTGGGAATAGGCCAAAAGTGGATTTTGTGAAAGTAAACACCGTTTCGAAGCTTTTCTTCAAAGGAATGGCTCGGGACAGTTGATTTCACTGTTTCACGATGTTTTCATTAGAACCTGCCGTTTACACACCTATACTGGTTTAAGGTACATTCTGAGCCCTTTTATGCTCTCAAAAGACGTTTTCAGGCTGGGAAGAGGCCACAAGTGGATTTTGTGAAAGTAAACACCGTTTCGAAGATTTTCTTTGAGGGAATGGCTCGGGACAGTTGATTTCACTGTTTCACGATGTTTTCATTAGAACCTGCCGTTTACACACCTATACTGGTTTAAGGTACATTCTGAGCCCTTTTATGCTCTCAAAAGACGTTTTCAGGCTGGGAAGAGGCCAAAAGTGGATTTTGTGAAAGTAAACACCGTTTCGAAGATTTTCTTCGAGGGAATGGCTCGGGACAGTTGATTTCACTGTTTCACGATGTTTTCATTAGAACCTGCCGTTTACAAACCTATACTGGTTTAAGGTACATTCTGAGCCCTTTTATGCTCTCAAAAGACGTTTTCAGGCTGGGAATAGGCCAAAAGTGGATTTTGTGAAAGTAAACACCGTTTCGAAGCTTTTCTTCAAAGGAATGGCTCGGGACAGTTGATTTCACTGTTTCACGATGTTTTCATTAGAACCTGCCGTTTACACACCTATACTGGTTTAAGGTACATTCTGAGCCCTTTTATGCTCTCAAAAGACGTTTTCAGGCTGGGAAGAGGCCACAAGTGGATTTTGTGAAAGTAAACACCGTTTCGAAGATTTTCTTTGAGGGAATGGCTCGGGACAGTTGATTTCACTGTTTCACGATGTTTTCATTAGAACCTGCCGTTTACACACCTATACTGGTTTAAGGTACATTCTGAGCCCTTTTATGCTCTCAAAAGACGTTTTCAGGCTGGGAAGAGGCCAAAAGTGGATTTTGTGAAAGTAAACACCGTTTCGAAGATTTTCTTCGAGGGAATGGCTCGGGACAGTTGATTTCACTGTTTCACGATGTTTTCATTAGAACCTGCCGTTTACAAACCTATACTGGTTTAAGGTACATTCTGAGCCCTTTTATGCTCTCAAAAGACGTTTTCAGGCTGGGAAGAGGCCAAAAGTGGATTTTGTGAAAGTAAACACCGTTTCGAAGATTTTCTTCGAGGGAATGGCTCGGGACAGTTGATTTCACTGTTTCACGATGTTTTCATTAGAACCTGCCGTTTACAAACCTATACTGGTTTAAGGTACATTCTGAGCCCTTTTATGCTCTCAAAAGACGTTTTCAGGCTGGGAAGAGGCCACAAGTGGATTTTGTGAAAGTAAACACCGTTTCGAAGATTTTCTTTGAGGGAATGGCTCGGGACAGTTGATTTCACTGTTTCACGATGTTTTCATTAGAACCTGCCGTTTACACACCTATACTGGTTTAAGGTACATTCTGAGCCCTTTTATGCTCTCAAAAGACGTTTTCAGGCTGGGAAGAGGCCAAAAGTGGATTTTGTGAAAGTAAACACCGTTTCGAAGATTTTCTTCGAGGGAATGGCTCGGGACAGTTGATTTCACTGTTTCACGATGTTTTCATTCGAACCTGCCGTTTACACACCTATACTGGTTTAAGGTACATTCTGAGCCCTTTTATGCTCTCAAAAGACGTTTTCAGGCTGGGAAGAGGCCACAAGTGGATTTTGTGAAAGTAAACACCGTTTCGAAGATTTTCTTCAAGGGAATGGCTCGGGACAGTTGATTTCACTGTTTCACGATGTTTTCATTAGAACCTGCCGTTTACACACCTATACTGGTTTAAGGTACATTCTGAGCCCTTTTATGCTCTCAAAAGACGTTTTCAGGCTGGGAAGAGGCCAAAAGTGGATTTTGTGAAAGTAAACACCGTTTCGAAGATTTTCTTCGAGGGAATGGCTCGGGACAGTTGATTTCACTGTTTCACGATGTTTTCATTAGAACCTGCCGTTTACACACCTATACTGGTTTAAGGTACATTCTGAGCCCTTTTATGCTCTCAAAAGACGTTTTCAGGCTGGGAATAGGCCAAAAGTGGATTTTGTGAAAGTAAACACCGTTTCGAAGCTTTTCTTCAAAGGAATGGCTCGGGACAGTTGATTTCACTGTTTCACGATGTTTTCATTAGAACCTGCCGTTTACACACCTATACTGGTTTAAGGTACATTCTGAGCCCTTTTATGCTCTCAAAAGACGTTTTCAGGCTGGGAAGAGGCCACAAGTGGATTTTGTGAAAGTAAACACCGTTTCGAAGATTTTCTTCGAGGGAATGGCTCGGGACAGTTGATTTCACTGTTTCACGATGTTTTCATTCGAACCTGCCGTTTACACACCTATACTGGTTTAAGGTACATTCTGAGCCCTTTTATGCTCTCAAAAGACGTTTTCAGGCTGGGAAGAGGCCACAAGTGGATTTTGTGAAAGTAAACACCGTTTCGAAGATTTTCTTCAAGGGAATGGCTCGGGACAGTTGATTTCACTGTTTCACGATGTTTTCATTAGAACCTGCCGTTTACACACCTATACTGGTTTAAGGTACATTCTGAGCCCTTTTATGCTCTCAAAAGACGTTTTCAGGCTGGGAAGAGGCCAAAAGTGGATTTTGTGAAAGTAAACACCGTTTCGAAGATTTTCTTCGAGGGAATGGCTCGGGACAGTTGATTTCACTGTTTCACGATGTTTTCATTAGAACCTGCCGTTTACACACCTATACTGGTTTAAGGTACATTCTGAGCCCTTTTATGCTCTCAAAAGACGTTTTCAGGCTGGGAATAGGCCAAAAGTGGATTTTGTGAAAGTAAACACCGTTTCGAAGCTTTTCTTCAAAGGAATGGCTCGGGACAGTTGATTTCACTGTTTCACGATGTTTTCATTAGAACCTGCCGTTTACACACCTATACTGGTTTAAGGTACATTCTGAGCCCTTTTATGCTCTCAAAAGACGTTTTCAGGCTGGGAAGAGGCCACAAGTGGATTTTGTGAAAGTAAACACCGTTTCGAAGATTTTCTTCGAGGGAATGGCTCGGGACAGTTGATTTCACTGTTTCACGATGTTTTCATTCGAACCTGCCGTTTACACACCTATACTGGTTTAAGGTACATTCTGAGCCCTTTTATGCTCTCAAAAGACGTTTTCAGGCTGGGAAGAGGCCACAAGTGGATTTTGTGAAAGTAAACACCGTTTCGAAGATTTTCTTCAAGGGAATGGCTCGGGACAGTTGATTTCACTGTTTCACAATGTTTTCATTCGAACCTGCCGTTTACACACCTATACTGGTTTAAGGTACATTCTGAGCCCTTTTATGCTCTCAAAAGACGTTTTCAGGCTGGGAAGAGGCCACAAGTGGATTTTGTGAAAGTAAACACCGTTTCGAAGATTTTCTTCGAGGGAATGGCTCGGGACAGTTGATTTCACTGTTTCACGATGTTTTCATTCGAACCTGCCGTTTACACACCTATACTGGTTTAAGGTACATTCTGAGCCCTTTTATGCTCTCAAAAGACGTTTTCAGGCTGGGAAGAGGCCACAAGTGGATTTTGTGAAAGTAAACACCGTTTCGAAGATTTTCTTCAAGGGAATGGCTCGGGACAGTTGATTTCACTGTTTCACAATGTTTTCATTCGAACCTGCCGTTTACACACCTATACTGGTTTAAGGTACATTCTGAGCCCTTTTATGCTCTCAAAAGACGTTTTCAGGCTGGGAAGAGGCCACAAGTGGATTTTGTGAAAGTAAACACCGTTTCGAAGATTTTCTTCAAGGGAATGGCTCGGGACAGTTGATTTTACTGTTTCACGATGTTTTCATACGAACCTGCCGTTTACACACCTATGCTGGTTTAAGGTACATTCTGAGCCCTTTTATGCTCTCAAAAAATGTTTTCAGGCTGGGAAGAGGCCAAAAGTGGATTTTGTGAAAGTAAACACCGTTTCGAAGATTTTCTTCAAGGGAATGGCTCGGGACAGTTGATTTCACTGTTTCACAATGTTTTCATTCGAACCTGCCGTTTACACACCTATACTGGTTTAAGGTACATTCTGAGCCCTTTTATGCTCTCAAAAGACGTTTTCAGGCTGGGAAGAGGCCACAAGTGGATTTTGTGAAAGTAAACACCGTTTCGAAGATTTTCTTTGAGGGAATGGCTCGGGACAGTTGATTTCCCTGTTTCACGATGTTTTCATTAGAACCTGCCGTTTACACACCTATACTGGTTTAAGGTACATTCTGAGCCCTTTTATGCTCTCAAAAGACGTTTTCAGGCTGGGAAGAGGCCAAAAGTGGATTTTGTGAAAGTAAACACCGTTTCGAAGATTTTCTTCGAGGGAATGGCTCGGGACAGTTGATTTCACTGTTTCACGATGTTTTCATTAGAACCTGCCGTTTACACACCTATACTGGTTTAAGGTACATTCTGAGCCCTTTTATGCTCTCAAAAGACGTTTTCAGGCTGGGAAGAGGCCAAAAGTGGATTTTGTGAAAGTTAACACCGTTTCGAAGATTTTCTTCAAGGGAATGGCTCGGGACAGTTGATTTCACTGTTTCACGATGTTTTCATTCGAACCTGCCGTTTACACACCTATACTGGTTTAAGGTACATTCTGAGCCCTTTTATGCTCTCAAAAGATTTTTTCAGGCTGGGAAGAGGCCACAAGTGGATTTTGTGAAAGTAAACACCGTTTCGAAGATTTTCTTCAAGGGAATGGCTCGGGACAGTTGATTTCACTGTTTCACGATGTTTTCATTAGAACCTGCCGTTTACACACCTATACTGGTTTAAGGTACATTCTGAGCCCTTTTATGCTCTCAAAACACGTTTTCAGGCTGGGAAGAGGCCACAAGTGGATTTTGTGAAAGTAAACACCGTTTCGAAGATTTTCTTCGAGGGAATGGCTCGGGACAGTTGATTTCACTGTTTCACGATGTTTTCATTCGAACCTGCCGTTTACACACCTATACTGGTTTAAGGTACATTCTGAGCCCTTTTATGCTCTCAAAAGACGTTTTCAGGCTGGGAAGAGGCCACAAGTGGATTTTGTGAAAGTAAACACCGTTTCGAAGCTTTTCTTCAAAGGAATGGCTCGGGACAGTTGATTTCACTGTTTCACGATGTTTTCATTAGAACCTGCCGTTTACACACCTATACTGGTTTAAGGTACATTCTGAGCCCTTTTATGCTCTCAAAAGACGTTTTCAGGCTGGGAAGAGGCCACAAGTGGATTTTGTGAAAGTAAACACCGTTTCGAAGATTTTCTTTGAGGGAATGGCTCGGGACAGTTGATTTCCCTGTTTCACGATGTTTTCATTAGAACCTGCCGTTTACACACCTATACTGGTTTAAGGTACATTCTGAGCCCTTTTATGCTCTCAAAAGACGTTTTCAGGCTGGGAAGAGGCCAAAAGTGGATTTTGTGAAAGTAAACACCGTTTCGAAGATTTTCTTCGAGGGAATGGCTCGGGACAGTTGATTTCACTGTTTCACGATGTTTTCATTAGAACCTGCCGTTTACAAACCTATACTGGTTTAAGGTACATTCTGAGCCCTTTTATGCTCTCAAAAGACGTTTTCAGGCTGGGAATAGGCCAAAAGTGGATTTTGTGAAAGTAAACACCGTTTCGAAGCTTTTCTTCAAAGGAATGGCTCGGGACAGTTGATTTCACTGTTTCACGATGTTTTCATTAGAACCTGCCGTTTACACACCTATACTGGTTTAAGGTACATTCTGAGCCCTTTTATGCTCTCAAAAGACGTTTTCAGGCTGGGAAGAGGCCACAAGTGGATTTTGTGAAAGTAAACACCGTTTCGAAGATTTTCTTTGAGGGAATGGCTCGGGACAGTTGATTTCACTGTTTCACGATGTTTTCATTAGAACCTGCCGTTTACACACCTATACTGGTTTAAGGTACATTCTGAGCCCTTTTATGCTCTCAAAAGACGTTTTCAGGCTGGGAAGAGGCCAAAAGTGGATTTTGTGAAAGTTAACACCGTTTCGAAGATTTTCTTCAAGGGAATGGCTCGGGACAGTTGATTTCACTGTTTCACGATGTTTTCATTCGAACCTGCCGTTTACACACCTATACTGGTTTAAGGTACATTCTGAGCTCTTTTATGCTCTCAAAAGATTTTTTCAGGCTGGGAAGAGGCCACAAGTGGATTTTGTGAAAGTAAACACCGTTTCGAAGCTTTTCTTCAAAGGAATGGCTCGGGACAGTTGATTTCACTGTTTCACGATGTTTTCATTAGAACCTGCCGTTTACACACCTATACTGGTTTAAGGTACATTCTGAGCCCTTTTATGCTCTCAAAAGACGTTTTCAGGCTGGGAATAGGCCAAAAGTGGATTTTGTGAAAGTAAACACCGTTTCGAAGCTTTTCTTCAAAGGAATGGCTCGGGACAGTTGATTTCACTGTTTCACGATGTTTTCATTAGAACCTGCCGTTTACACACCTATACTGGTTTAAGGTACATTCTGAGCCCTTTTATGCTCTCAAAAGACGTTTTCAGGCTGGGAAGAGGCCACAAGTGGATTTTGTGAAAGTAAACACCGTTTCGAAGATTTTCTTTGAGGGAATGGCTCGGGACAGTTGATTTCACTGTTTCACGATGTTTTCATTAGAACCTGCCGTTTACACACCTATACTGGTTTAAGGTACATTCTGAGCCCTTTTATGCTCTCAAAAGACGTTTTCAGGCTGGGAAGAGGCCAAAAGTGGATTTTGTGAAAGTAAACACCGTTTCGAAGATTTTCTTCGAGGGAATGGCTCGGGACAGTTGATTTCACTGTTTCACGATGTTTTCATTAGAACCTGCCGTTTACACACCTATACTGGTTTAAGGTACATTCTGAGCCCTTTTATGCTCTCAAAAGACGTTTTCAGGCTGGGAAGAGGCCAAAAGTGGATTTTGTGAAAGTTAACACCGTTTCGAAGATTTTCTTCAAGGGAATGGCTCGGGACAGTTGATTTCACTGTTTCACGATGTTTTCATTCGAACCTGCCGTTTACACACCTATACTGGTTTAAGGTACATTCTGAGCCCTTTTATGCTCTCAAAAGATTTTTTCAGGCTGGGAAGAGGCCACAAGTGGATTTTGTGAAAGTAAACACCGTTTCGAAGATTTTCTTCAAGGGAATGGCTCGGGACAGTTGATTTCACTGTTTCACGATGTTTTCATTCGAACCTGCCGTTTACACACCTATACTGGTTTAAGGTACATTCTGAGCCCTTTTATGCTCTCAAAAGACGTTTTCAGGCTGGGAAGAGGCCAGAAGTGGATTTTGTGAAAGTAAACACCGTTTCGAAGATTTTCTTCAAGGGAATGGCTCGGGACAGTTGATTTAACTGTTTCACGATGTTTTCATTAGAACCTGCCGTTTACACACCTATACTGGTTTAAGGTACATTCTGAGCCCTTTTATGCTCTCAAAAGACGTTTTCAGGCTGGGAAGAGGCCACAAGTGGATTTTGTGAAAGTAAACACCGTTTCGAAGATTTTCTTCAAGGGAATGGCTCGGGACAGTTGATTTCACTGTTTCACGATGTTTTCATTCGAACCTGCCGTTTACACACCTATACTGGTTTAAGGTACGTTCTGAGCCCTTTTATGCTCTCAAAAGACGTTTTCAGGCTGGGAAGAGGCCAAAAGTGGATTTTGTGAAAGTAAACACCGTTTCGAAGATTTTCTTCGAGGGAATGGCTCGGGACAGTTGATTTCACTGTTTCACGATGTTTTCATTAGAACCTGCCGTTTACACACCTATACTGGTTTAAGGTACATTCTGAGCCCTTTTATGCTCTCAAAAGACGTTTTCAGGCTGGGAAGAGGCCAAAAGTGGATTTTGTGAAAGTTAACACCGTTTCGAAGATTTTCTTCAAGGGAATGGCTCGGGACAGTTGATTTCACTGTTTCACGATGTTTTCATTCGAACCTGCCGTTTACACACCTATACTGGTTTAAGGTACATTCTGAGCCCTTTTATGCTCTCAAAAGACGTTTTCAGGCTGGGAAGAGGCCACAAGTGGATTTTGTGAAAGTAAACACCGTTTCGAAGATTTTCTTTGAGGGAATGGCTCGGGACAGTTGATTTCACTGTTTCACGATGTTTTCATTAGAACCTGCCGTTTACACACCTATACTGGTTTAAGGTACATTCTGAGCCCTTTTATGCTCTCAAAAGACGTTTTCAGGCTGGGAAGAGGCCAAAAGTGGATTTTGTGAAAGTAAACACCGTTTCGAAGATTTTCTTCGAGGAATGGCTCGGGACAGTTGATTTCACTGTTTCACGATGTTTTCATTAGAACCTGCCGTTTACACACCTATACTGGTTTAAGGTACATTCTGAGCCCTTTTATGCTCTCAAAAGACGTTTTCAGGCTGGGAAGAGGCCAAAAGTGGATTTTGTGAAAGTAAACACCGTTTCGAAGATTTTCTTCGAGGGAATGGCTCGGGACAGTTGATTTCACTGTTTCACGATGTTTTCATTAGAACCTGCCGTTTACACACCTATACTGGTTTAAGGTACATTCTGAGCCCTTTTATGCTCTCAAAAGACGTTTTCAGGCTGGGAATAGGCCAAAAGTGGATTTTGTGAAAGTTAACACCGTTTCGAAGATTTTCTTCAAGGGAATGGCTCGGGACAGTTGATTTCACTGTTTCACGATGTTTTCATTCGAACCTGCCGTTTACACACCTATACTGGTTTAAGGTACATTCTGAGCCCTTTTATGCTCTCAAAAGATTTTTTCAGGCTGGGAAGAGGCCACAAGTGGATTTTGTGAAAGTAAACACCGTTTCGAAGATTTTCTTCAAGGGAATGGCTCGGGACAGTTGATTTCACTGTTTCACGATGTTTTCATTCGAACCTGCCGTTTACACACCTATACTGGTTTAAGGTACATTCTGAGCCCTTTTATGCTCTCAAAAGACGTTTTCAGGCTGGGAAGAGGCCACAAGTGGATTTTGTGAAAGTAAACACCGTTTCGAAGATTTTCTTCAAGGGAATGGCTCGGGACAGTTGATTTAACTGTTTCACGATGTTTTCATTAGAACCTGCCGTTTACACACCTATACTGGTTTAAGGTACATTCTGAGCCCTTTTATGCTCTCAAAACACGTTTTCAGGCTGGGAAGAGGCCACAAGTGGATTTTGTGAAAGTAAACACCGTTTCGAAGATTTTCTTCAAGGGAATGGCTCGGGACAGTTGATTTCACTGTTTCACGATGTTTTCATTCGAACCTGCCGTTTACACACCTATACTGGTTTAAGGTACGTTCTGAGCCCTTTTATGCTCTCAAAAGACGTTTTCAGGCTGGGAAGAGGCCACAAGTGGATTTTGTGAAAGTAAACACCGTTTCGAAGCTTTTCTTCAAAGGAATGGCTCGGGACAGTTGATTTCACTGTTTCACGATGTTTTCATTAGAACCTGCCGTTTACACACCTATACTGGTTTAAGGTACATTCTGAGCCCTTTTATGCTCTCAAAAGACGTTTTCAGGCTGGGAAGAGGCCACAAGTGGATTTTGTGAAAGTAAACACCGTTTCGAAGATTTTCTTTGAGGGAATGGCTCGGGACAGTTGATTTCACTGTTTCACGATGTTTTCATTAGAACCTGCCGTTTACACACCTATACTGGTTTAAGGTACATTCTGAGCCCTTTTATGCTCTCAAAAGACGTTTTCAGGCTGGGAAGAGGCCACAAGTGGATTTTGTGAAAGTAAACACCGTTTCGAAGATTTTCTTTGAGGGAATGGCTCGGGACAGTTGATTTCCCTGTTTCACGATGTTTTCATTAGAACCTGCCGTTTACACACCTATACTGGTTTAAGGTACATTCTGAGCCCTTTTATGCTCTCAAAAGACGTTTTCAGGCTGGGAAGAGGCCAAAAGGGGATTTTGTGAAAGTAAACACCGTTTCGAAGATTTTCTTCGAGGGAATGGCTCGGGACAGTTGATTTCACTGTTTCACGATGTTTTCATTAGAACCTGCCGTTTACACACCTATACTGGTTTAAGGTACATTCTGAGCCCTTTTATGCTCTCAAAAGACGTTTTCAGGCTGGGAAGAGGCCAAAAGTGGATTTTGTGAAAGTTAACACCGTTTCGAAGATTTTCTTCAAGGGAATGGCTCGGGACAGTTGATTTCACTGTTTCACGATGTTTTCATTCGAACCTGCCGTTTACACACCTATACTGGTTTAAGGTACATTCTGAGCCCTTTTATGCTCTCAAAAGATTTTTTCAGGCTGGAAGAGGCCACAAGTGGATTTTGTGAAAGTAAACACCGTTTCGAAGATTTTCTTCAAGGGAATGGCTCGGGACAGTTGATTTCACTGTTTCACGATGTTTTCATTCGAACCTGCCGTTTACACACCTATACTGGTTTAAGGTACATTCTGAGCCCTTTTATGCTCTCAAAAGACGTTTTCAGGCTGGGAAGAGGCCACAAGTGGATTTTGTGAAAGTAAACACCGTTTCGAAGCTTTTCTTCAAAGGAATGGCTCGGGACAGTTGATTTCACTGTTTCACGATGTTTTCATTAGAACCTGCCGTTTACACACCTATACTGGTTTAAGGTACATTCTGAGCCCTTTTATGCTCTCAAAAGACGTTTTCAGGCTGGGAAGAGGCCACAAGTGGATTTTGTGAAAGTAAACACCGTTTCGAAGATTTTCTTTGAGGGAATGGCTCGGGACAGTTGATTTCCCTGTTTCACGATGTTTTCATTAGAACCTGCCGTTTACACACCTATACTGGTTTAAGGTACATTCTGAGCCCTTTTATGCTCTCAAAAGACGTTTTCAGGCTGGGAAGAGGCCAAAAGTGGATTTTGTGAAAGTAAACACCGTTTCGAAGATTTTCTTCGAGGGAATGGCTCGGGACAGTTGATTTCACTGTTTCACGATGTTTTCATTAGAACCTGCCGTTTACACACCTATACTGGTTTAAGGTACATTCTGAGCCCTTTTATGCTCTCAAAAGACGTTTTCAGGCTGGGAAGAGGCCACAAGTGGATTTTGTGAAAGTAAACACCGTTTCGAAGATTTTCTTTGAGGGAATGGCTCGGGACAGTTGATTTCACTGTTTCACGATGTTTTCATTCGAACCTGCCGTTTACACACCTATACTGGTTTAAGGTACATTCTGAGCTCTTTTATGCTCTCAAAAGATTTTTTCAGGCTGGGAAGAGGCCACAAGTGGATTTTGTGAAAGTAAACACCGTTTCGAAGCTTTTCTTCAAAGGAATGGCTCGGGACAGTTGATTTCACTGTTTCACGATGTTTTCATTAGAACCTGCCGTTTACACACCTATACTGGTTTAAGGTACATTCTGAGCCCTTTTATGCTCTCAAAAGACGTTTTCAGGCTGGGAATAGGCCAAAAGTGGATTTTGTGAAAGTAAACACCGTTTCGAAGCTTTTCTTCAAAGGAATGGCTCGGGACAGTTGATTTCACTGTTTCACGATGTTTTCATTAGAACCTGCCGTTTACACACCTATACTGGTTTAAGGTACATTCTGAGCCCTTTTATGCTCTCAAAAGACGTTTTCAGGCTGGGAAGAGGCCACAAGTGGATTTTGTGAAAGTAAACACCGTTTCGAAGATTTTCTTTGAGGGAATGGCTCGGGACAGTTGATTTCACTGTTTCACGATGTTTTCATTAGAACCTGCCGTTTACACACCTATACTGGTTTAAGGTACATTCTGAGCCCTTTTATGCTCTCAAAAGACGTTTTCAGGCTGGGAAGAGGCCAAAAGTGGATTTTGTGAAAGTAAACACCGTTTCGAAGATTTTCTTCGAGGGAATGGCTCGGGACAGTTGATTTCACTGTTTCACGATGTTTTCATTAGAACCTGCCGTTTACACACCTATACTGGTTTAAGGTACATTCTGAGCCCTTTTATGCTCTCAAAAGACGTTTTCAGGCTGGGAAGAGGCCAAAAGTGGATTTTGTGAAAGTTAACACCGTTTCGAAGATTTTCTTCAAGGGAATGGCTCGGGACAGTTGATTTCACTGTTTCACGATGTTTTCATTCGAACCTGCCGTTTACACACCTATACTGGTTTAAGGTACATTCTGAGCCCTTTTATGCTCTCAAAAGATTTTTTCAGGCTGGGAAGAGGCCACAAGTGGATTTTGTGAAAGTAAACACCGTTTCGAAGATTTTCTTCAAGGGAATGGCTCGGGACAGTTGATTTCACTGTTTCACGATGTTTTCATTCGAACCTGCCGTTTACACACCTATACTGGTTTAAGGTACATTCTGAGCCCTTTTATGCTCTCAAAAGACGTTTTCAGGCTGGGAAGAGGCCACAAGTGGATTTTGTGAAAGTAAACACCGTTTCGAAGATTTTCTTCAAGGGAATGGCTCGGGACAGTTGATTTCACTGTTTCACGATGTTTTCATTCGAACCTGCCGTTTACACACCTATACTGGTTTAAGGTACGTTCTGAGCCCTTTTATGCTCTCAAAAGACGTTTTCAGGCTGGGAAGAGGCCACAAGTGGATTTTGTGAAAGTAAACACCGTTTCGAAGCTTTTCTTCAAAGGAATGGCTCGGGACAGTTGATTTCACTGTTTCACGATGTTTTCATTAGAACCTGCCGTTTACACACCTATACTGGTTTAAGGTACATTCTGAGCCCTTTTATGCTCTCAAAAGACGTTTTCAGGCTGGGAAGAGGCCACAAGTGGATTTTGTGAAAGTAAACACCGTTTCGAAGATTTTCTTTGAGGGAATGGCTCGGGACAGTTGATTTCACTGTTTCACGATGTTTTCATTAGAACCTGCCGTTTACACACCTATACTGGTTTAAGGTACATTCTGAGCCCTTTTATGCTCTCAAAAGACGTTTTCAGGCTGGGAAGAGGCCAAAAGTGGATTTTGTGAAAGTAAACACCGTTTCGAAGATTTTCTTCGAGGGAATGGCTCGGGACAGTTGATTTCACTGTTTCACGATGTTTTCATTCGAACCTGCCGTTTACACACCTATACTGGTTTAAGGTACATTCTGAGCCCTTTTATGCTCTCAAAAGATTTTTTCAGGCTGGGAAGAGGCCACAAGTGGATTTTGTGAAAGTTAACACCGTTTCGAAGATTTTCTTCAAGGGAATGGCTCGGGACAGTTGATTTCACTGTTTCACGATGTTTTCATTCGAACCTGCCGTTTACACACCTATACTGGTTTAAGGTACATTCTGAGCCCTTTTATGCTCTCAAAAGACGTTTTCAGGCTGGGAAGAGGCCAAAAGTGGATTTTGTGAAAGTAAACACCGTTTCGAAGATTTTCTTCAAGGGAATGGCTCGGGACAGTTGATTTCACTGTTTCACGATGTTTTCATTCGAACCTGCCGTTTACACACCTATACTGGGTTAAGGTACATTCTGAGCCCTTTTATGCTCTCAAAAGACGTTTTCAGGCTGGGAAGAGGCCACAAGTGGATTTTGTGAAAGTAAACACCGTTTCGAAGATTTTCTTCAAGGGAATGGCTCGGGACAGTTGATTTCCCTGTTTCACGATGTTTTCATTAGAACCTGCCGTTTACACACCTATACTGGTTTAAGGTACATTCTGAGCCCTTTTATGCTTTTAAAAGACGTTTTCAGGCTGGGAAGAGGCCAAAAGTGGATTTTGTGAAAGTAAACACCGTTTCGAAGATTTTCTTCGAGGGAATGGCTCGGGACAGTTGATTTCACTGTTTCACGATGTTTTCATTCGAACCTGCCGTTTACACACCTATACTGGTTTAAGGTACATTCTGAGCCCTTTTATGCTCTCAAAATATTTTTTCAGGCTGGGAAGAGGCCACAAGTGGATTTTGTGAAAGTAAACACCGTTTCGAAGATTTTCTTCAAGGGAATGGCTCGGGACAGTTGATTTCACTGTTTCACGATGTTTTCATTCGAACCTGCCGTTTACACACCTATACTGGTTTAAGGTACATTCTGAGCGCTTTTATGCTCTCAAAAGTCGTTTTCAGGCTGGGAAGAGGCCAAAAGTGGATTTTGTGAAAGTAAACACCGTTTCGAAGCTTTTCTTCAAAGGAATGGCTCGGGACAGTTGATTTCACTGTTTCACGATGTTTTCATTAGAACCTGCCGTTTACACACCTATACTGGTTTAAGGTACATTCTGAGCCCTTTTATGCTCTCAAAAGACGTTTTCAGGCTGGGAAGAGGCCAAAAGTGGATTTTGTGAAAGTAAACACCGTTTCGAAGCTTTTCTTCAAAGGAATGGCTCGGGACAGTTGATTTCACTGTTTCACGATGTTTTCATTAGAACCTGCCGTTTACACACCTATACTGGTTTAAGGTACATTCTGAGCCCTTTTATGCTCTCAAAAGACGTTTTCAGGCTGGGAAGAGGCCACAAGTGGATTTTGTGAAAGTAAACACCGTTTCGAAGATTTTCTTCGAGGGAATGGCTCGGGACAGTCGATTTCACTGTTTCACGATGTTTTCATTCAAACCTGCCGTTAACACACCTATAATGGTTTAAGGTACATTCTGAGCCCTTTTATGCTCTCAAACGACGTTTTCAGGCTGGGAAGAGGCCACAAGTGGATTTTGTGAAAGCAAACACCGTTTCGAAGATTTTCTTCAAGGGAATGGCTCGGGACAGTTGATTTCACTGTTTCACGATGTTTTCATTCGAACCTGCCGTTTACACACCTATACTGGTTTAAGGTACATTCTGAGCCCTTTTATGCTCTCAAAAGACGTTTTCAGGCTGGGAAGAGGCCAAAAGTGGATTTTGTGAAAGTAAACACCGTTTCGAAGATTTTCTTCAAGGGAATGGCTCGGGACAGTTGATTTCACTGTTTCACGATGTTTTCATTCGAACCTGCCGTTTACACACCTATACTGGGTTAAGGTACATTCTGAGCCCTTTTATGCTCTCAAAAGACGTTTTCAGGCTGGGAAGAGGCCACAAGTGGATTTTGTGAAAGTAAACACCGTTTCGAAGATTTTCTTCAAGGGAATGGCTCGGGACAGTTGATTTCCCTGTTTCACGATGTTTTCATTAGAACCTGCCGTTTACACACCTATACTGGTTTAAGGTACATTCTGAGCCCTTTTATGCTTTTAAAAGACGTTTTCAGGCTGGGAAGAGGCCAAAAGTGGATTTTGTGAAAGTAAACACCGTTTCGAAGATTTTCTTCGAGGGAATGGCTCGGGACAGTTGATTTCACTGTTTCACGATGTTTTCATTAGAACCTGCCGTTTACACACCTATACTGGTTTAAGGTACATTCTGAGCCCTTTTATGCTCTCAAAATATTTTTTCAGGCTGGGAAGAGGCCACAAGTGGATTTTGTGAAAGTAAACACCGTTTCGAAGATTTTCTTCAAGGGAATGGCTCGGGACAGTTGATTTCACTGTTTCACGATGTTTTCATTCGAACCTGCCGTTTACACACCTATACTGGTTTAAGGTACATTCTGAGCGCTTTTATGCTCTCAAAAGTCGTTTTCAGGCTGGGAAGAGGCCAAAAGTGGATTTTGTGAAAGTAAACACCGTTTCGAAGCTTTTCTTCAAAGGAATGGCTCGGGACAGTTGATTTCACTGTTTCACGATGTTTTCATTAGAACCTGCCGTTTACACACCTATACTGGTTTAAGGTACATTCTGAGCCCTTTTATGCTCTCAAAAGACGTTTTCAGGCTGGGAAGAGGCCAAAAGTGGATTTTGTGAAAGTAAACACCGTTTCGAAGCTTTTCTTCAAAGGAATGGCTCGGGACAGTTGATTTCACTGTTTCACGATGTTTTCATTAGAACCTGCCGTTTACACACCTATACTGGTTTAAGGTACATTCTGAGCCCTTTTATGCTCTCAAAAGACGTTTTCAGGCTGGGAAGAGGCCACAAGTGGATTTTGTGAAAGTAAACACCGTTTCGAAGATTTTCTTCGAGGGAATGGCTCGGGACAGTCGATTTCACTGTTTCACGATGTTTTCATTCAAACCTGCCGTTAACACACCTATAATGGTTTAAGGTACATTCTGAGCCCTTTTATGCTCTCAAACGACGTTTTCAGGCTGGGAAGAGGCCACAAGTGGATTTTGTGAAAGCAAACACCGTTTCGAAGATTTTCTTCAAGGGAATGGCTCGGGACAGTTGATTTCACTGTTTCACGATGTTTTCATTCGAACCTGCCGTTTACACACCTATACTGGTTTAAGGTACATTCTGAGCCCTTTTATGCTCTCAAAAGACGTTTTCAGGCTGGGAAGAGGCCAAAAGTGGATTTTGTGAAAGTAAACACCGTTTCGAAGATTTTCTTCAAGGGAATGGCTCGGGACAGTTGATTTCACTGTTTCACGATGTTTT
Source organism: Leptoclinus maculatus (assembly GCA_032191485.1). Classification (NCBI taxonomy): domain Eukaryota; kingdom Metazoa; phylum Chordata; class Actinopteri; order Perciformes; family Stichaeidae; genus Leptoclinus; species Leptoclinus maculatus. The sequence goes on along the minus strand of JAVDOI010000092.1, from coordinate 46,814 downwards.
CATTCGAACCTGCCGTTTACACACCTATACTGGGTTAAGGTACATTCTGAGCCCTTTTATGCTCTCAAAAGACGTTTTCAGGCTGGGAAGAGGCCACAAGTGGATTTTGTGAAAGTAAACACCGTTTCGAAGATTTTCTTCAAGGGAATGGCTCGGGACAGTTGATTTCCCTGTTTCACGATGTTTTCATTAGAACCTGCCGTTTACACACCTATACTGGTTTAAGGTACATTCTGAGCCCTTTTATGCTTTTAAAAGACGTTTTCAGGCTGGGAAGAGGCCAAAAGTGGATTTTGTGAAAGTAAACACCGTTTCGAAGATTTTCTTCGAGGGAATGGCTCGGGACAGTTGATTTCACTGTTTCACGATGTTTTCATTAGAACCTGCCGTTTACACACCTATACTGGTTTAAGGTACATTCTGAGCCCTTTTATGCTCTCAAAATATTTTTTCAGGCTGGGAAGAGGCCACAAGTGGATTTTGTGAAAGTAAACACCGTTTCGAAGATTTTCTTCAAGGGAATGGCTCGGGACAGTTGATTTCACTGTTTCACGATGTTTTCATTCGAACCTGCCGTTTACACACCTATACTGGTTTAAGGTACATTCTGAGCGCTTTTATGCTCTCAAAAGTCGTTTTCAGGCTGGGAAGAGGCCAAAAGTGGATTTTGTGAAAGTAAACACCGTTTCGAAGCTTTTCTTCAAAGGAATGGCTCGGGACAGTTGATTTCACTGTTTCACGATGTTTTCATTAGAACCTGCCGTTTACACACCTATACTGGTTTAAGGTACATTCTGAGCCCTTTTATGCTCTCAAAAGACGTTTTCAGGCTGGGAAGAGGCCAAAAGTGGATTTTGTGAAAGTAAACACCGTTTCGAAGCTTTTCTTCAAAGGAATGGCTCGGGACAGTTGATTTCACTGTTTCACGATGTTTTCATTAGAACCTGCCGTTTACACACCTATACTGGTTTAAGGTACATTCTGAGCCCTTTTATGCTCTCAAAAGACGTTTTCAGGCTGGGAAGAGGCCACAAGTGGATTTTGTGAAAGTAAACACCGTTTCGAAGATTTTCTTCGAGGGAATGGCTCGGGACAGTCGATTTCACTGTTTCACGATGTTTTCATTCAAACCTGCCGTTAACACACCTATAATGGTTTAAGGTACATTCTGAGCCCTTTTATGCTCTCAAACGACGTTTTCAGGCTGGGAAGAGGCCACAAGTGGATTTTGTGAAAGCAAACACCGTTTCGAAGATTTTCTTCAAGGGAATGGCTCGGGACAGTTGATTTCACTGTTTCACGATGTTTTCATTCGAACCTGCCGTTTACACACCTATACTGGTTTAAGGTACATTCTGAGCCCTTTTATGCTCTCAAAAGACGTTTTCAGGCTGGGAAGAGGCCAAAAGTGGATTTTGTGAAAGTAAACACCGTTTCGAAGATTTTCTTCAAGGGAATGGCTCGGGACAGTTGATTTCACTGTTTCACGATGTTTTCATTCGAACCTGCCGTTTACACACCTATACTGGGTTAAGGTACATTCTGAGCCCTTTTATGCTCTCAAAAGACGTTTTCAGGCTGGGAAGAGGCCACAAGTGGATTTTGTGAAAGTAAACACCGTTTCGAAGATTTTCTTCAAGGGAATGGCTCGGGACAGTTGATTTCCCTGTTTCACGATGTTTTCATTAGAACCTGCCGTTTACACACCTATACTGGTTTAAGGTACATTCTGAGCCCTTTTATGCTTTTAAAAGACGTTTTCAGGCTGGGAAGAGGCCAAAAGTGGATTTTGTGAAAGTAAACACCGTTTCGAAGATTTTCTTCGAGGGAATGGCTCGGGACAGTTGATTTCACTGTTTCACGATGTTTTCATTAGAACCTGCCGTTTACACACCTATACTGGTTTAAGGTACATTCTGAGCCCTTTTATGCTCTCAAAATATTTTTTCAGGCTGGGAAGAGGCCACAAGTGGATTTTGTGAAAGTAAACACCGTTTCGAAGATTTTCTTCAAGGGAATGGCTCGGGACAGTTGATTTCACTGTTTCACGATGTTTTCATTCGAACCTGCCGTTTACACACCTATACTGGTTTAAGGTACATTCTGAGCGCTTTTATGCTCTCAAAAGTCGTTTTCAGGCTGGGAAGAGGCCAAAAGTGGATTTTGTGAAAGTAAACACCAGCTTTTCTTCAAAGGAATGGCTCGGGACAGTTGATTTCACTGTTTCACGATGTTTTCATTAGAACCTGCCGTTTACACACCTATACTGGTTTAAGGTACATTCTGAGCCCTTTTATGCTCTCAAAAGACGTTTTCAGGCTGGGAAGAGGCCAAAAGTGGATTTTGTGAAAGTAAACACCGTTTCGAAGCTTTTCTTCAAAGGAATGGCTCGGGACAGTTGATTTCACTGTTTCACGATGTTTTCATTAGAACCTGCCGTTTACACACCTATACTGGTTTAAGGTACATTCTGAGCCCTTTTATGCTCTCAAAAGACGTTTTCAGGCTGGGAAGAGGCCACAAGTGGATTTTGTGAAAGTAAACACCGTTTCGAAGATTTTCTTCGAGGGAATGGCTCGGGACAGTCGATTTCACTGTTTCACGATGTTTTCATTCAAACCTGCCGTTAACACACCTATAATGGTTAAGGTACATTCTGAGCCCTTTTATGCTCTCAAACGACGTTTTCAGGCTGGGAAGAGGCCACAAGTGGATTTTGTGAAAGCAAACACCGTTTCGAAGATTTTCTTCAAGGGAATGGCTCGGGACAGTTGATTTCACTGTTTCACGATGTTTTCATTCGAACCTGCCGTTTACACACCTATACTGGTTTAAGGTACATTCTGAGCCCTTTTATGCTCTCAAAAGACGTTTTCAGGCTGGAAGAGGCCAAAAGTGGATTTTGTGAAAGTAAACACCGTTTCGAAGATTTTCTTCAAGGGAATGGCTCGGGACAGTTGATTTCACTGTTTCACGATGTTTTCATTCGAACCTGCCGTTTACACACCTATACTGGGTTAAGGTACATTCTGAGCCCTTTTATGCTCTCAAAAGACGTTTTCAGGCTGGGAAGAGGCCACAAGTGGATTTTGTGAAAGTAAACACCGTTTCGAAGATTTTCTTCAAGGGAATGGCTCGGGACAGTTGATTTCCCTGTTTCACGATGTTTTCATTAGAACCTGCCGTTTACACACCTATACTGGTTTAAGGTACATTCTGAGCCCTTTTATGCTTTTAAAAGACGTTTTCAGGCTGGGAAGAGGCCAAAAGTGGATTTTGTGAAAGTAAACACCGTTTCGAAGATTTTCTTCGAGGGAATGGCTCGGGACAGTTGATTTCACTGTTTCACGATGTTTTCATTAGAACCTGCCGTTTACACACCTATACTGGTTTAAGGTACATTCTGAGCCCTTTTATGCTCTCAAAATATTTTTTCAGGCTGGGAAGAGGCCACAAGTGGATTTTGTGAAAGTAAACACCGTTTCGAAGATTTTCTTCAAGGGAATGGCTCGGGACAGTTGATTTCACTGTTTCACGATGTTTTCATTCGAACCTGCCGTTTACACACCTATACTGGTTTAAGGTACATTCTGAGCGCTTTTATGCTCTCAAAAGTCGTTTTCAGGCTGGGAAGAGGCCAAAAGTGGATTTTGTGAAAGTAAACACCGTTTCGAAGCTTTTCTTCAAAGGAATGGCTCGGGACAGTTGATTTCACTGTTTCACGATGTTTTCATTAGAACCTGCCGTTTACACACCTATACTGGTTTAAGGTACATTCTGAGCCCTTTTATGCTCTCAAAAGACGTTTTCAGGCTGGGAAGAGGCCAAAAGTGGATTTTGTGAAAGTAAACACCGTTTCGAAGCTTTTCTTCAAAGGAATGGCTCGGGACAGTTGATTTCACTGTTTCACGATGTTTTCATTAGAACCTGCCGTTTACACACCTATACTGGTTTAAGGTACATTCTGAGCCCTTTTATGCTCTCAAAAGACGTTTTCAGGCTGGGAAGAGGCCACAAGTGGATTTTGTGAAAGTAAACACCGTTTCGAAGATTTTCTTCGAGGGAATGGCTCGGGACAGTCGATTTCACTGTTTCACGATGTTTTCATTCAAACCTGCCGTTAACACACCTATAATGGTTTAAGGTACATTCTGAGCCCTTTTATGCTCTCAAACGACGTTTTCAGGCTGGGAAGAGGCCACAAGTGGATTTTGTGAAAGCAAACACCGTTTCGAAGATTTTCTTCAAGGGAATGGCTCGGGACAGTTGATTTCACTGTTTCACGATGTTTTCATTCGAACCTGCCGTTTACACACCTATACTGGTTTAAGGTACATTCTGAGCCCTTTTATGCTCTCAAAAGACGTTTTCAGGCTGGGAAGAGGCCAAAAGTGGATTTTGTGAAAGTAAACACCGTTTCGAAGATTTTCTTTAAAAGAATGGCTCGGGACAATTGATTTCACTGTTTCACGATGTTTTCATTAGAACCTGCCGTTTACACACCTTTACTGGTTTAAGGTACATTCTGAGCCCTTTTATGCTCTCTAAAGACGTTTTCAGGCTGGGAAGAGGCCACAAGTGGATTTTGTGAAAGCAAACACCGTTTCGAAGATTTTCTTCAAGGGAATGGCTCGGGACAGTTGATTTCACTGTTCACGATGTTTTCATTAGAACCTGCCGTTTACACACCTATACTGGTTTAAGGTACATTCTGAGCCCTTTTATGCTCTCAAAAGACGTTTTCAGGCTGGGAAAAGGGCAAAAGTGGATTTTGTGAAACTAAACACCGTTTCGAAGCTTTTCTTCAAAGGAATGGCTCGGGACAGTTGATTTCACTGTTTCACGATGTTTTCATTAGAACCTGCCGTTTACACACCTATACTGGTTTAAGGTACATTCTGAGCCCTTTTATGCTCTCAAAAGACGTTTTCAGGCTGGGAAGAGGCCAAAAGTGGATTTTGTGAAAGTAAACACCGTTTCGAAGCTTTTCTTCAAAGGAATGGCTCGGGACAGTTGATTTCACTGTTTCACGATGTTTTCATTAGAACCTGCCGTTTACACACCTATACTGGTTTAAGGTACATTCTGAGCGCTTTTATGCTCTCAAAAGTCGTTTTCAGGCTGGGAAGAGGCCAAAAGTGGATTTTGTGAAAGTAAACACCGTTTCGAAGCTTTTCTTCAAAGGAATGGCTCGGGACAGTTGATTTCACTGTTTCACGATGTTTTCATTAGAACCTGCCGTTTACACACCTATACTGGTTTAAGGTACATTCTGAGCCCTTTTATGCTCTCAAAAGACGTTTTCAGGCTGGGAAGAGGCCAAAAGTGGATTTTGTGAAAGTAAACACCGTTTCGAAGCTTTTCTTCAAAGGAATGGCTCGGGACAGTTGATTTCACTGTTTCACGATGTTTTCATTAGAACCTGCCGTTTACACACCTATACTGGTTTAAGGTACATTCTGAGCCCTTTTATGCTCTCAAAAGACGTTTTCAGGCTGGGAAGAGGCCACAAGTGGATTTTGTGAAAGTAAACACCGTTTCGAAGATTTTCTTTGAGGGAATGGCTCGGGACAGTCGATTTCACTGTTTCACGATGTTTTCATTCAAACCTGCCGTTAACACACCTATAATGGTTTAAGGTACATTCTGAGCCCTTTTATGCTCTCAAACGACGTTTTCAGGCTGGGAAGAGGCCACAAGTGGATTTTGTGAAAGCAAACACCGTTTCGAAGATTTTCTTCAAGGGAATGGCTCGGGACAGTTGATTTCACTGTTTCACGATGTTTTCATTCGAACCTGCCGTTTACACACCTATACTGGTTTAAGGTACATTCTGAGCCCTTTTATGCTCTCAAAAGACGTTTTCAGGCTGGGAAGAGGCCAAAAGTGGATTTTGTGAAAGTAAACACCGTTTCGAAGATTTTCTTCAAAAGAATGGCTCGGGACAATTGATTTCACTGTTTCACAATGTTTTCATTAGAACCTGCCGTTTACACACCTTTACTGGTTTAAGGTACATTCTGAGCCCTTTTATGCTCTCTAAAGACGTTTTCAGGCTGGGAAGAGGCCACAAGTGGATTTTGTGAAAGCAAACACCGTTTCGAAGATTTTCTTCAAGGGAATGGCTCGGGACAGTTGATTTCACTGTTTCACGATGTTTTCATTAGAACCTGCCGTTTACACACCTATACTGGTTTAAGGTACATTTTGAGCCCTTTTATGCTCTCAAAAGACGTTTTCAGGCTGGGAAAAGGGAAAAAGTGGATTTTGTGAAACTAAACACCGTTTCGAAGCTTTTCTTCAAAGGAATGGCTCGGGACAGTTGATTTCACTGTTTCACGATGTTTTCATTAGAACCTGCCGTTTACACACCTATACTGGTTTAAGGTACATTCTGAGCCCTTTTATGCTCTCAAAAGACGTTTTCAGGCTGGGAAGAGGCCAAAAGTGGATTTTGTGAAAGTAAACACCGTTTCGAAGCTTTTCTTCAAAGGAATGGCTCGGGACAGTTGATTTCACTGTTTCACGATGTTTTCATTAGAACCTGCCGTTTACACACCTATACTGGTTTAAGGTACATTCTGAGCCCTTTTATGCTCTCAAAAGACGTTTTCAGGCTGGGAAAAGGGCAAAAGTGGATTTTGTGAAAGTAAACACCGTTTCGAAGCTTTTCTTCAAAGGAATGGCTCGGGACAGTTGATTTCACTGTTTCACAATGTTTTCATTAGAACCTGCCGTTTACACACCTATACTGGTTTAAGGTACATTCTGAGCCCTTTTATGCTCTCAAAAGACGTTTTCAGGCTGGGAAAAGGGCAAAAGTGGATTTTGTGAAACTAAACACCGTTTCGAAGCTTTTCTTCAAAGGAATGGCTCGGGACAGTTGATTTCACTGTTTCACGATGTTTTCATTAGAACCTGCCGTTTACACACCTATACTGGTTTAAGGTACATTCTGAGCCCTTTTATGGTCTCAAAAGACGTTTTCAGGCTGGGAAGAGGCCAAAAGTGGATTTTGTGAAAGTAAACACCGTTTCGAAGCTTTTCTTCAAAGGAATGGCTCGGACAGTTGATTTCACTGTTTCACGATGTTTTCATTAGAACCTGCCGTTTACACACCTATACTGGTTTAAGGTACATTCTGAGCCCTTTTATGCTCTCAAAAGACGTTTTCAGGCTGGGAAAAGGGCAAAAGTGGATTTTGTGAAAGTAAACACCGTTTCGAAGCTTTTCTTCAAAGGAATGGCTCGGGACAGTTGATTTCACTGTTTCACGATGTTTTCATTAGAACCTGCCGTTTACACACCTATACTGGTTTAAGGTACATTCTGAGCCCTTTTATGCTCTCAAAAGACGTTTTCAGGCTGGGAAAAGGGCAAAAGTGGATTTTGTGAAACTAAACACCGTTTCGAAGCTTTTCTTCAAAGGAATGGCTCGGGACAGTTGATTTCACTGTTTCACGATGTTTTCATTAGAACCTGCCGTTTACACACCTATACTGGTTTAAGGTACATTCTGAGCCCTTTTATGCTCTCAAAAGACGTTTTCAGGCTGGGAAGAGGCCACAAGTGGATTTTGTGAAAGTAAACACCGTTTCGAAGATTTTCTTCAGGGGAATGGCTCGGGACAGTTGATTTCACTGTTTCACGATGTTTTCATTAGAACCTGCCGTTTATACACCTATACTGGTTAAAGGTACATTCTGAGTCCTTTTATGCTCTCAAAAGACGTTTTCAGGCTGGGAAGAGGCCAAAAGTGGATTTTGTGAAAGTAAACACCGTTTCGAAGCTTTTCTTCAAAGGAATGGCTCGGGACAGTTGATTTCACTGTTCACGATGTTTTCATTAGAACCTGCCGTTTACACACCTATACTGGTTTAAGGTACATTCTGAGCCCTTTTATGCTCTCAAAAGACGTTTTCAGGCTGGGAAAAGGGCAAAAGTGGATTTTGTGAAACTAAACACCGTTTCGAAGCTTTTCTTCAAAGGAATGGCTCGGGACAGTTGATTTCACTGTTTCACGATGTTTTCATTAGAACCTGCCGTTTACACACCTATACTGGTTTAAGGTACATTCTGAGCCCTTTTATGCTCTCAAATGACGTTTTCAGGCTGGGAGAGGCCAAAAGTGGATTTTGTGAAAGTAAACACCGTTTCGTAGCTTTTCTTCAAAGGAATGGCTCGGGACAGTTGATTTCACTGTTTCACGATGTTTTCATTAGAACCTGCCGTTTACACACCTATACTGGTTTAAGGTACATTCTGAGCCCTTTTATGCTCTCAAATGACGTTTTCAGGCTGGGAAGAGGCCAAAAGTGGATTTTGTGAAAGTAAACACCGTTTCGTAGCTTTTCTTCAAAGGAATGGCTCGGGACAGTTGATTTCACTGTTTCACGATGTTTTCATTCGAACCTGCCGTTTACACACCTATACTGGTTTAAGGTACATTCTGAGCCCTTTTATGGTCTCAAAAGACGTTTTCAGGCTGGGAAGAGGCCAAAAGTGGATTTTGTGAAAGTAAACACCGTTTCGAAGCTTTTCTTCAAAGGAATGGCTCGGGACAGTTGATTTCACTGTTTCACGATGTTTTCATTAGAACCTGCCGTTTACACACCTATACTGGTTTAAGGTACATTCTGAGCCCTTTTATGCTCTCAAAAGACGTTTTCAGGCTGGGAAAAGGGCAAAAGTGGATTTTGTGAAACTAAACACCGTTTCGAAGCTTTTCTTCAAGGAATGGCTCGGGACAGTTGATTTCACTGTTTCACGATGTTTTCATTAGAACCTGCCGTTTACACACCTATACTGGTTTAAGGTACATTCTGAGCCCTTTTATGCTCTCAAAAGACGTTTTCAGGCTGGGAAGAGGCCACAAGTGGATTTTGTGAAAGTAAACACCGTTTCGAAGATTTTCTTCAGGGGAATGGCTCGGGACAGTTGATTTCACTGTTTCACGATGTTTTCATTAGAACCTGCCGTTTATACACCTATACTGGTTAAAGGTACATTCTGAGTCCTTTTATGCTCTCAAAAGACGTTTTCAGGCTGGGAAGAGGCCAAAAGTGGATTTTGTGAAAGTAAACACCGTTTCGAAGCTTTTCTTCAAAGGAATGGCTCGGGACAGTTGATTTCACTGTTTCACGATGTTTTCATTAGAACCTGCCGTTTACACACCTATACTGGTTTAAGGTACATTCTGAGCCCTTTTATGCTCTCAAAAGACGTTTTCAGGCTGGGAAAAGGGCAAAAGTGGATTTTGTGAAACTAAACACCGTTTCGAAGCTTTTCTTCAAAGGAATGGCTCGGACAGTTGATTTCACTGTTTCACGATGTTTTCATTAGAACCTGCCGTTTACACACCTATACTGGTTTAAGGTAAATTCTGAGCCCTTTTATGCTCTCAAAAGACGTTTTCAGGCTGGGAAAAGGGCAAAAGTGGATTTTGTGAAACTAAACACCGTTTCGAAGCTTTTCTTCAAAGGAATGGCTCGGGACAGTTGATTTCACTGTTTCACGATGTTTTCATTAGAACCTGCCGTTTACACACCTATACTGGTTTAAGGTACATTCTTCTGAGCCCTTTTATGCTCTCAAATGACGTTTTCAGGCTGGGAAGAGGCCAAAAGTGGATTTTGTGAAAGTAAACACCGTTTCGAAGCTTTTCTTCAAAGGAATGGCTCGGGACAGTTGATTTCACTGTTTCACGATGTTTTCATTAGAACCTGCCGTTTACACACCTATACTGGTTTAAGGTACATTCTGAGCCCTTTTATGCTCTCAAAAGACGTTTTCAGGCTGGGAAAAGGGCAAAAGTGGATTTTGTGAAACTAAACACCGTTTCGAAGCTTTTCTTCAAAGGAATGGCTCGGGACAGTTGATTTCACTGTTTCACGATGTTTTCATTAGAACCTGCCGTTTACACACCTATACTGGTTTAAGGTACATTCTGAGCCCTTTTAGGCTCTCAAAAGACGTTTTCAGGCTGGGAAAAGGGCAAAAGTGGATTTTGTGAAACTAAACACCGTTTCGAAGCTTTTCTTCAAAAGAATGGCTCGGGACAGTTGATTTCACTGTTTCACGATGTTTTCATTAGAACCTGCCGTTTACACACCTATACTGGTTTAAGGTACATTCTGAGCCCTTTTATGCTCTCAAAAGACGTTTTCAGGCTGGGAAAAGGGCAAAAGTGGATTTTGTGAAACTAAACACCGTTTCGAAGCTTTTCTTCAAAGGAATGGCTCGGGACAGTTGATTTCACTGTTTCACGATGTTTTCATTCGAACCTGCCGTTTACACACCTATACTGGTTTAAGGTACATTCTGAGCCCTTTTATGCTCTCAAAAGACGTTTTCAGGCTGGGAAGAGGCCACAAGTGGATTTTGTGAAAGTAAACACCGTTTCGAAGATTTTCTTCAGGGGAATGGCTCGGGACAGTTGATTTCACTGTTTCACGATGTTTTCATTAGAACCTGCCGTTTATACACCTATACTAGTTAAAGGTACATTCTGAGCCCTTTTATGCTCTCAAAAGACGTTTTCAGGCTGGGAAGAGGCCAAAAGTGGATTTTGTGAAAGTAAACACCGTTTCGAAGCTTTCTTCAAAGGAATGGCTCGGGACAGTTGATTTCACTGTTTCACGATGTTTTCATTAGAACCTGCCGTTTACACACCTATACTGGTTTAAGGTACATTCTGAGCCCTTTTATGCTCTCAAAAGACGTTTTCAGGCTGGGAAAAGGGCAAAAGTGGATTTTGTGAAACTAAACACCGTTTCGAAGCTTTTCTTCAAAGGAATGGCTCGGGACAGTTGATTTCACTGTTTCACGATGTTTTCATTAGAACCTGCCGTTTACACACCTATACTGGTTTAAGGTACATTCTGAGCCCTTTTATGCTCTCAAATGACGTTTTCAGGCTGGGAAGAGGCCAAAAGTGGATTTTGTGAAAGTAAACACCGTTTCGTAGCTTTTCTTCAAAGGAATGGCTCGGGACAGTTGATTTCACTGTTTCACGATGTTTTCATTCGAACCTGCCGTTTACACACCTATACTGGTTTAAGGTACATTCTGAGCCCTTTTATGGTCTCAAAAGACGTTTTCAGGCTGGGAAGAGGCCAAAAGTGGATTTTGTGAAAGTAAACACCGTTTCGAAGCTTTTCTTCAAAGGAATGGCTCGGGACAGTTGATTTCACTGTTTCACGATGTTTTCATTAGAACCTGCCGTTTACACACCTATACTGGTTTAAGGTACATTCTGAGCCCTTTTATGCTCTCAAAAGACGTTTTCAGGCTGGGAAAAGGGCAAAAGTGGATTTTGTGAAACTAAACACCGTTTCGAAGCTTTTCTTCAAAGGAATGGCTCGGGACAGTTGATTTCACTGTTTCACGATGTTTTCATTAGAACCTGCCGTTTACACACCTATACTGGTTTAAGGTACATTCTGAGCCCTTTATGCTCTCAAAAGACGTTTTCAGGCTGGGAAGAGGCCACAAGTGGATTTTGTGAAAGTAAACACCGTTTCGAAGATTTTCTTCAGGGGAATGGCTCGGGACAGTTGATTTCACTGTTTCACGATGTTTTCATTAGAACCTGCCGTTTATACACCTATACTGGTTAAAGGTACATTCTGAGTCCTTTTATGCTCTCAAAAGACGTTTTCAGGCTGGGAAGAGGCCAAAAGTGGATTTTGTGAAAGTAAACACCGTTTCGAAGCTTTTCTTCAAAGGAATGGCTCGGGACAGTTGATTTCACTGTTTCACGATGTTTTCATTAGAACCTGCCGTTTACACACCTATACTGGTTTAAGGTACATTCTGAGCCCTTTTATGCTCTCAAAAGACGTTTTCAGGCTGGGAAAAGGGCAAAAGTGGATTTTGTGAAACTAAACACCGTTTCGAAGCTTTTCTTCAAAGGAATGGCTCGGGACAGTTGATTTCACTGTTTCACGATGTTTTCATTAGAACCTGCCGTTTACACACCTATACTGGTTTAAGGTAAATTCTGAGCCCTTTTATGCTCTCAAAAGACGTTTTCAGGCTGGGAAAAGGGCAAAAGTGGATTTTGTGAAACTAAACACCGTTTCGAAGCTTTTCTTCAAAGGAATGGCTCGGGACAGTTGATTTCACTGTTTCACGATGTTTTCATTAGAACCTGCCGTTTACACACCTATACTGGTTTAAGGTACATTCTGAGCCCTTTTATGCTCTCAAATGACGTTTTCAGGCTGGGAAGAGGCCAAAAGTGGATTTTGTGAAAGTAAACACCGTTTCGTAGCTTTTCTTCAAAGGAATGGCTCGGGACAGTTGATTTCACTGTTTCACGATGTTTTCATTCGAACCTGCCGTTTACACACCTATACTGGTTTAAGGTACATTCTGAGCCCTTTTATGCTCTCAAAATACGTTTTCAGGCTGGGAAAAGGGCAAAAGTGGATTTTGTGAAAGTAAACACCGTTTCGAAGCTTTTCTTCAAAGGAATGGCTCGGGACAGTTGATTTCACTGTTTCACGATGTTTTCATTAGAACCTGCCGTTTACACACCTATACTGGTTTAAGGTACATTCTGAGCCCTTTTATGCTCTCAAAAGACGTTTTCAGGCTGGGAAAAGGGCAAAAGTGGATTTTGTGAAACTAAACACCGTTTCGAAGCTTTTCTTCAAAGGAATGGCTCGGGACAGTTGATTTCACTGTTTCACGATGTTTTCATTAGAACCTGCCGTTTACACACCTATACTGGTTTAAGGTACATTCTGAGCCCTTTTAGGCTCTCAAAAGACGTTTTCAGGCTGGGAAAAGGGCAAAAGTGGATTTTGTGAAACTAAACACCGTTTCGAAGCTTTTCTTCAAAAGAATGGCTCGGGACAGTTGATTTCACTGTTTCACGATGTTTTCATTAGAACCTGCCGTTTACACACCTATACTGGTTTAAGGTACATTCTGAGCCCTTTTATGCTCTCAAAAGACGTTTTCAGGCTGGGAAAAGGGCAAAAGTGGATTTTGTGAAACTAAACACCGTTTCGAAGCTTTTCTTCAAAGGAATGGCTCGGGACAGTTGATTTCACTGTTTCACGATGTTTTCATTCGAACCTGCCGTTTACACACCTATACTGGTTTAAGGTACATTCTGAGCCCTTTTATGCTCTCAAAAGACGTTTTCAGGCTGGGAAGAGGCCACAAGTGGATTTTGTGAAAGTAAACACCGTTTCGAAGATTTTCTTCAGGGGAATGGCTCGGGACAGTTGATTTCACTGTTTCACGATGTTTTCATTAGAACCTGCCGTTTATACACCTATACTAGTTAAAGGTACGTTCTGAGCCCTTTTATGCTCTCAAAAGACGTTTTCAGGCTGGGAAGAGGCCAAAAGTGGATTTTGTGAAAGTAAACACCGTTTCGAAGCTTTTCTTCAAAGGAATGGCTCGGGACAGTTGATTTCACTGTTTCACGATGTTTTCATTAGAACCTGCCGTTTACACACCTATACTGGTTTAAGGTACATTCTGAGCCCTTTTATGCTCTCAAAAGACGTTTTCAGGCTGGGAAAAGGGCAAAAGTGGATTTTGTGAAACTAAACACCGTTTCGAAGCTTTTCTTCAAAGGAATGGCTCGGGACAGTTGATTTCACTGTTTCACGATGTTTTCATTAGAACCTGCCGTTTACACACCTATACTGGTTTAAGGTACATTCTGAGCCCTTTTATGCTCTCAAATGACGTTTTCAGGCTGGGAAGAGGCCAAAAGTGGATTTTGTGAAAGTAAACACCGTTTCGTAGCTTTTCTTCAAAGGAATGGCTCGGGACAGTTGATTTCACTGTTTCACGATGTTTTCATTAGAACCTGCCGTTTACACACCTATACTGGTTTAAGGTACATTCTGAGCCCTTTTATGCTCTCAAATGACGTTTTCAGGCTGGGAAGAGGCCAAAAGTGGATTTTGTGAAAGTAAACACCGTTTCGTAGCTTTTCTTCAAAGGAATGGCTCGGGACAGTTGATTTCACTGTTTCACGATGTTTTCATTAGAACCTGCCGTTTACACACCTATACTGGTTTAAGGTACATTCTGAGCCCTTTTATGCTCTCAAATGACGTTTTCAGGCTGGGAAGAGGCCAAAAGTGGATTTTGTGAAAGTAAACACCGTTTCGTAGCTTTTCTTCAAAGGAATGGCTCGGGACAGTTGATTTCACTGTTTCACGATGTTTTCATTAGAACCTGCCGTTTACACACCTATACTGGTTTAAGGTACATTCTGAGCCCTTTTATGCTCTCAAATGACGTTTTCAGGCTGGGAAGAGGCCAAAAGTGGATTTTGTGAAAGTAAACACCGTTTCGTAGCTTTTCTTCAAAGGAATGGCTCGGGACAGTTGATTTCACTGTTTCACGATGTTTTCATTCGAACCTGCCGTTTACACACCTATACTGGTTTAAGGTACATTCTGAGCCCTTTTATGGTCTCAAAAGACGTTTTCAGGCTGGGAAGAGGCCAAAAGTGGATTTTGTGAAAGTAAACACCGTTTCGAAGCTTTTCTTCAAAGGAATGGCTCGGGACAGTTGATTTCACTGTTTCACGATGTTTTCATTAGAACCTGCCGTTTACACACCTATACTGGTTTAAGGTACATTCTGAGCCCTTTTATGCTCTCAAAAGACGTTTTCAGGCTGGGAAAAGGGCAAAAGTGGATTTTGTGAAACTAAACACCGTTTCGAAGCTTTTCTTCAAAGGAATGGCTCGGGACAGTTGATTTCACTGTTTCACGATGTTTTCATTAGAACCTGCCGTTTACACACCTATACTGGTTTAAGGTACATTCTGAGCCCTTTTATGCTCTCAAAAGACGTTTTCAGGCTGGGAAGAGGCCACAAGTGGATTTTGTGAAAGTAAACACCGTTTCGAAGATTTTCTTCAGGGGAATGGCTCGGGACAGTTGATTTCACTGTTTCACGATGTTTTCATTAGAACCTGCCGTTTATACACCTATACTGGTTAAAGGTACATTCTGAGTCCTTTTATGCTCTCAAAAGACGTTTTCAGGCTGGGAAGAGGCCAAAAGTGGATTTTGTGAAAGTAAACACCGTTTCGAAGCTTTTCTTCAAAGGAATGGCTCGGGACAGTTGATTTCACTGTTTCACGATGTTTTCATTAGAACCTGCCGTTTACACACCTATACTGGTTTAAGGTACATTCTGAGCCCTTTTATGCTCTCAAAAGACGTTTTCAGGCTGGGAAAAGGGCAAAAGTGGATTTTGTGAAACTAAACACCGTTTCGAAGCTTTTCTTCAAAGGAATGGCTCGGGACAGTTGATTTCACTGTTTCACGATGTTTTCATTAGAACCTGCCGTTTACACACCTATACTGGTTTAAGGTAAATTCTGAGCCCTTTTATGCTCTCAAAAGACGTTTTCAGGCTGGGAAAAGGGCAAAAGTGGATTTTGTGAAACTAAACACCGTTTCGAAGCTTTTCTTCAAAGGAATGGCTCGGGACAGTTGATTTCACTGTTTCACGATGTTTTCATTAGAACCTGCCGTTTACACACCTATACTGGTTTAAGGTACATTCTGAGCCCTTTTATGCTCTCAAATGACGTTTTCAGGCTGGGAAGAGGCCAAAAGTGGATTTTGTGAAAGTAAACACCGTTTCGTAGCTTTTCTTCAAAGGAATGGCTCGGGACAGTTGATTTCACTGTTTCACGATGTTTTCATTAGAACCTGCCGTTTACACACCTATACTGGTTTAAGGTACATTCTGAGCCCTTTTATGCTCTCAAATGACGTTTTCAGGCTGGGAAGAGGCCAAAAGTGGATTTTGTGAAAGTAAACACCGTTTCGTAGCTTTTCTTCAAAGGAATGGCTCGGGACAGTTGATTTCACTGTTTCACGATGTTTTCATTCGAACCTGCCGTTTACACACCTATACTGGTTTAAGGTACATTCTGAGCCCTTTTATGGTCTCAAAAGACGTTTTCAGGCTGGGAAGAGGCCAAAAGTGGATTTTGTGAAAGTAAACACCGTTTCGAAGCTTTTCTTCAAAGGAATGGCTCGGGACAGTTGATTTCACTGTTTCACGATGTTTTCATTAGAACCTGCCGTTTACACACCTATACTGGTTTAAGGTACATTCTGAGCCCTTTTATGCTCTCAAAAGACGTTTTCAGGCTGGGAAAAGGGCAAAAGTGGATTTTGTGAAACTAAACACCGTTTCGAAGCTTTTCTTCAAAGGAATGGCTCGGGACAGTTGATTTCACTGTTTCACGATGTTTTCATTAGAACCTGCCGTTTACACACCTATACTGGTTTAAGGTACATTCTGAGCCCTTTTATGCTCTCAAAAGACGTTTTCAGGCTGGGAAGAGGCCACAAGTGGATTTTGTGAAAGTAAACACCGTTTCGAAGATTTTCTTCAGGGGAATGGCTCGGGACAGTTGATTTCACTGTTTCACGATGTTTTCATTAGAACCTGCCGTTTATACACCTATACTGGTTAAAGGTACATTCTGAGTCCTTTTATGCTCTCAAAAGACGTTTTCAGGCTGGGAAGAGGCCAAAAGTGGATTTTGTGAAAGTAAACACCGTTTCGAAGCTTTTCTTCAAAGGAATGGCTCGGGACAGTTGATTTCACTGTTTCACGATGTTTTCATTAGAACCTGCCGTTTACACACCTATACTGGTTTAAGGTACATTCTGAGCCCTTTTATGCTCTCAAAAGACGTTTTCAGGCTGGGAAAAGGGCAAAAGTGGATTTTGTGAAACTAAACACCGTTTCGAAGCTTTTCTTCAAAGGAATGGCTCGGGACAGTTGATTTCACTGTTTCACGATGTTTTCATTAGAACCTGCCGTTTACACACCTATACTGGTTTAAGGTAAATTCTGAGCCCTTTTATGCTCTCAAAAGACGTTTTCAGGCTGGGAAAAGGGCAAAAGTGGATTTTGTGAAACTAAACACCGTTTCGAAGCTTTTCTTCAAAGGAATGGCTCGGGACAGTTGATTTCACTGTTTCACGATGTTTTCATTAGAACCTGCCGTTTACACACCTATACTGGTTTAAGGTACATTCTGAGCCCTTTTATGCTCTCAAATGACGTTTTCAGGCTGGGAAGAGGCCAAAAGTGGATTTTGTGAAAGTAAACACCGTTTCGTAGCTTTTCTTCAAAGGAATGGCTCGGGACAGTTGATTTCACTGTTTCACGATGTTTTCATTCGAACCTGCCGTTTACACACCTATACTGGTTTAAGGTACATTCTGAGCCCTTTTATGCTCTCAAAATACGTTTTCAGGCTGGGAAAAGGGCAAAAGTGGATTTTGTGAAAGTAAACACCGTTTCGAAGCTTTTCTTCAAAGGAATGGCTCGGGACAGTTGATTTCACTGTTTCACGATGTTTTCATTAGAACCTGCCGTTTACACACCTATACTGGTTTAAGGTACATTCTGAGCCCTTTTATGCTCTCAAAAGACGTTTTCAGGCTGGGAAAAGGGCAAAAGTGGATTTTGTGAAACTAAACACCGTTTCGAAGCTTTTCTTCAAAGGAATGGCTCGGGACAGTTGATTTCACTGTTTCACGATGTTTTCATTAGAACCTGCCGTTTACACACCTATACTGGTTTAAGGTACATTCTGAGCCCTTTTAGGCTCTCAAAAGACGTTTTCAGGCTGGGAAAAGGGCAAAAGTGGATTTTGTGAAACTAAACACTGTTTCGAAGCTTTTCTTCAAAAGAATGGCTCGGGACAGTTGATTTCACTGTTTCACGATGTTTTCATTAGAACCTGCCGTTTACACACCTATACTGGTTTAAGGTACATTCTGAGCCCTTTTATGCTCTCAAAAGACGTTTTCAGGCTGGGAAAAGGGCAAAAGTGGATTTTGTGAAACTAAACACCGTTTCGAAGCTTTTCTTCAAAGGAATGGCTCGGGACAGTTGATTTCACTGTTTCACGATGTTTTCATTCGAACCTGCCGTTTACACACCTATACTGGTTTAAGGTACATTCTGAGCCCTTTTATGCTCTCAAAAGACGTTTTCAGGCTGGGAAGAGGCCACAAGTGGATTTTGTGAAAGTAAACACCGTTTCGAAGATTTTCTTCAGGGGAATGGCTCGGGACAGTTGATTTCACTGTTTCACGATGTTTTCATTAGAACCTGCCGTTTATACACCTATACTAGTTAAAGGTACATTCTGAGCCCTTTTATGCTCTCAAAAGACGTTTTCAGGCTGGGAAGAGGCCAAAACTGGATTTTGTGAAAGTAAACACCGTTTCGAAGCTTTTCTTCAAAGGAATGGCTCGGGACAGTTGATTTCACTGTTTCACGATGTTTTCATTAGAACCTGCCGTTTACACACCTATACTGGTTTAAGGTACATTCTGAGCCCTTTTATGCTCTCAAAAGACGTTTTCAGGCTGGGAAAAGGGCAAAAGTGGATTTTGTGAAACTAAACACCGTTTCGAAGCTTTTCTTCAAAGGAATGGCTCGGGACAGTTGATTTCACTGTTTCACGATGTTTTCATTAGAACCTGCCGTTTACACACCTATACTGGTTTAAGGTACATTCTGAGCCCTTTTATGCTCTCAAAAGACGTTTTCAGGCTGGGAAAAGGGCAAAAGTGGATTTTGTGAAACTAAACACCGTTTCGAAGCTTTTCTTCAAAGGAATGGCTCGGGACAGTTGATTTCACTGTTTCACGATGTTTTCATTAGAACCTGCCGTTTACACACCTATACTGGTTTAAGGTACATTCTGAGCCCTTTTATGCTCTCAAAAGACGTTTTCAGGCTGGGAAGAGGCCACAAGTGGATTTTGTGAAAGTAAACACCGTTTCGAAGATTTTCTTCAGGGGAATGGCTCGGGACAGTTGATTTCACTGTTTCACGATGTTTTCATTAGAACCTGCCGTTTATACACCTATACTGGTTAAAGGTACATTCTGAGTCCTTTTATGCTCTCAAAAGACGTTTTCAGGCTGGGAAGAGGCCAAAAGTGGATTTTGTGAAAGTAAACACCGTTTCGAAGCTTTTCTTCAAAGGAATGGCTCGGGACAGTTGATTTCACTGTTTCACGATGTTTTCATTAGAACCTGCCGTTTACACACCTATACTGGTTTAAGGTACATTCTGAGCCCTTTTATGCTCTCAAAAGACGTTTTCAGGCTGGGAAAAGGGCAAAAGTGGATTTTGTGAAACTAAACACCGTTTCGAAGCTTTTCTTCAAAGGAATGGCTCGGGACAGTTGATTTCACTGTTTCACGATGTTTTCATTAGAACCTGCCGTTTACACACCTATACTGGTTTAAGGTAAATTCTGAGCCCTTTTATGCTCTCAAAAGACGTTTTCAGGCTGGGAAAAGGGCAAAAGTGGATTTTGTGAAACTAAACACCGTTTCGAAGCTTTTCTTCAAAGGAATGGCTCGGGACAGTTGATTTCACTGTTTCACGATGTTTTCATTAGAACCTGCCGTTTACACACCTATACTGGTTTAAGGTACATTCTGAGCCCTTTTATGCTCTCAAATGACGTTTTCAGGCTGGGAAGAGGCCAAAAGTGGATTTTGTGAAAGTAAACACCGTTTCGTAGCTTTTCTTCAAAGGAATGGCTCGGGACAGTTGATTTCACTGTTTCACGATGTTTTCATTCGAACCTGCCGTTTACACACCTATACTGGTTTAAGGTACATTCTGAGCCCTTTTATGCTCTCAAAATACGTTTTCAGGCTGGGAAAAGGGCAAAAGTGGATTTTGTGAAAGTAAACACCGTTTCGAAGCTTTTCTTCAAAGGAATGGCTCGGGACAGTTGATTTCACTGTTTCACGATGTTTTCATTAGAACCTGCCGTTTACACACCTATACTGGTTTAAGGTACATTCTGAGCCCTTTTATGCTCTCAAAAGACGTTTTCAGGCTGGGAAAAGGGCAAAAGTGGATTTTGTGAAACTAAACACCGTTTCGAAGCTTTTCTTCAAAGGAATGGCTCGGGACAGTTGATTTCACTGTTTCACGATGTTTTCATTAGAACCTGCCGTTTACACACCTATACTGGTTTAAGGTACATTCTGAGCCCTTTTAGGCTCTCAAAAGACGTTTTCAGGCTGGGAAAAGGGCAAAAGTGGATTTTGTGAAACTAAACACTGTTTCGAAGCTTTTCTTCAAAAGAATGGCTCGGGACAGTTGATTTCACTGTTTCACGATGTTTTCATTAGAACCTGCCGTTTACACACCTATACTGGTTTAAGGTACATTCTGAGCCCTTTTATGCTCTCAAAAGACGTTTTCAGGCTGGGAAAAGGGCAAAAGTGGATTTTGTGAAACTAAACACCGTTTCGAAGCTTTTCTTCAAAGGAATGGCTCGGGACAGTTGATTTCACTGTTTCACGATGTTTTCATTCGAACCTGCCGTTTACACACCTATACTGGTTTAAGGTACATTCTGAGCCCTTTTATGCTCTCAAAAGACGTTTTCAGGCTGGGAAGAGGCCACAAGTGGATTTTGTGAAAGTAAACACCGTTTCGAAGATTTTCTTCAGGGGAATGGCTCGGGACAGTTGATTTCACTGTTTCACGATGTTTTCATTAGAACCTGCCGTTTATACACCTATACTAGTTAAAGGTACATTCTGAGCCCTTTTATGCTCTCAAAAGACGTTTTCAGGCTGGGAAGAGGCCAAAACTGGATTTTGTGAAAGTAAACACCGTTTCGAAGCTTTTCTTCAAAGGAATGGCTCGGGACAGTTGATTTCACTGTTTCACGATGTTTTCATTAGAACCTGCCGTTTACACACCTATACTGGTTTAAGGTACATTCTGAGCCCTTTTATGCTCTCAAAAGACGTTTTCAGGCTGGGAAAAGGGCAAAAGTGGATTTTGTGAAACTAAACACCGTTTCGAAGCTTTTCTTCAAAGGAATGGCTCGGGACAGTTGATTTCACTGTTTCACGATGTTTTCATTAGAACCTGCCGTTTACACACCTATACTGGTTTAAGGTACATTCTGAGCCCTTTTATGCTCTCAAATGACGTTTTCAGGCTGGGAAGAGGCCAAAAGTGGATTTTGTGAAAGTAAACACCGTTTCGTAGCTTTTCTTCAAAGGAATGGCTCGGGACAGTTGATTTCACTGTTTCACGATGTTTTCATTAGAACCTGCCGTTTACACACCTATACTGGTTTAAGGTACATTCTGAGCCCTTTTATGCTCTCAAATGACGTTTTCAGGCTGGGAAGAGGCCAAAAGTGGATTTTGTGAAAGTAAACACCGTTTCGTAGCTTTTCTTCAAAGGAATGGCTCGGGACAGTTGATTTCACTGTTTCACGATGTTTTCATTCGAACCTGCCGTTTACACACCTATACTGGTTTAAGGTACATTCTGAGCCCTTTTATGGTCTCAAAAGACGTTTTCAGGCTGGGAAGAGGCCAAAAGTGGATTTTGTGAAAGTAAACACCGTTTCGAAGCTTTTCTTCAAAGGAATGGCTCGGGACAGTTGATTTCACTGTTTCACGATGTTTTCATTAGAACCTGCCGTTTACACACCTATACTGGTTTAAGGTACATTCTGAGCCCTTTTATGCTCTCAAAAGACGTTTTCAGGCTGGGAAAAGGGCAAAAGTGGATTTTGTGAAACTAAACACCGTTTCGAAGCTTTTCTTCAAAGGAATGGCTCGGGACAGTTGATTTCACTGTTTCACGATGTTTTCATTAGAACCTGCCGTTTACACACCTATACTGGTTTAAGGTACATTCTGAGCCCTTTTATGCTCTCAAAAGACGTTTTCAGGCTGGGAAGAGGCCACAAGTGGATTTTGTGAAAGTAAACACCGTTTCGAAGATTTTCTTCAGGGGAATGGCTCGGGACAGTTGATTTCACTGTTTCACGATGTTTTCATTAGAACCTGCCGTTTATACACCTATACTGGTTAAAGGTACATTCTGAGTCCTTTTATGCTCTCAAAAGACGTTTTCAGGCTGGGAAGAGGCCAAAAGTGGATTTTGTGAAAGTAAACACCGTTTCGAAGCTTTTCTTCAAAGGAATGGCTCGGGACAGTTGATTTCACTGTTTCACGATGTTTTCATTAGAACCTGCCGTTTACACACCTATACTGGTTTAAGGTACATTCTGAGCCCTTTTATGCTCTCAAAAGACGTTTTCAGGCTGGGAAAAGGGCAAAAGTGGATTTTGTGAAACTAAACACCGTTTCGAAGCTTTTCTTCAAAGGAATGGCTCGGGACAGTTGATTTCACTGTTTCACGATGTTTTCATTAGAACCTGCCGTTTACACACCTATACTGGTTTAAGGTAAATTCTGAGCCCTTTTATGCTCTCAAAAGACGTTTTCAGGCTGGGAAAAGGGCAAAAGTGGATTTTGTGAAACTAAACACCGTTTCGAAGCTTTTCTTCAAAGGAATGGCTCGGGACAGTTGATTTCACTGTTTCACGATGTTTTCATTAGAACCTGCCGTTTACACACCTATACTGGTTTAAGGTACATTCTGAGCCCTTTTATGCTCTCAAATGACGTTTTCAGGCTGGGAAGAGGCCAAAAGTGGATTTTGTGAAAGTAAACACCGTTTCGTAGCTTTTCTTCAAAGGAATGGCTCGGGACAGTTGATTTCACTGTTTCACGATGTTTTCATTCGAACCTGCCGTTTACACACCTATACTGGTTTAAGGTACATTCTGAGCCCTTTTATGCTCTCAAATGACGTTTTCAGGCTGGGAAGAGGCCAAAAGTGGATTTTGTGAAAGTAAACACCGTTTCGTAGCTTTTCTTCAAAGGAATGGCTCGGGACAGTTGATTTCACTGTTTCACGATGTTTTCATTCGAACCTGCCGTTTACACACCTATACTGGTTTAAGGTACATTCTGAGCCCTTTTATGCTCTCAAAATACGTTTTCAGGCTGGGAAAAGGGCAAAAGTGGATTTTGTGAAAGTAAACACCGTTTCGAAGCTTTTCTTCAAAGGAATGGCTCGGGACAGTTGATTTCACTGTTTCACGATGTTTTCATTAGAACCTGCCGTTTACACACCTATACTGGTTTAAGGTACATTCTGAGCCCTTTTATGCTCTCAAAAGACGTTTTCAGGCTGGGAAAAGGGCAAAAGTGGATTTTGTGAAACTAAACACCGTTTCGAAGCTTTTCTTCAAAGGAATGGCTCGGGACAGTTGATTTCACTGTTTCACGATGTTTTCATTAGAACCTGCCGTTTACACACCTATACTGGTTTAAGGTACATTCTGAGCCCTTTTAGGCTCTCAAAAGACGTTTTCAGGCTGGGAAAAGGGCAAAAGTGGATTTTGTGAAACTAAACACCGTTTCGAAGCTTTTCTTCAAAAGAATGGCTCGGGACAGTTGATTTCACTGTTTCACGATGTTTTCATTAGAACCTGCCGTTTACACACCTATACTGGTTTAAGGTACATTCTGAGCCCTTTTATGCTCTCAAATGACGTTTTCAGGCTGGGAAGAGGCCAAAAGTGGATTTTGTGAAAGTAAACACCGTTTCGTAGCTTTTCTTCAAAGGAATGGCTCGGGACAGTTGATTTCACTGTTTCACGATGTTTTCATTCGAACCTGCCGTTTACACACCTATACTGGTTTAAGGTACATTCTGAGCCCTTTTATGGTCTCAAAAGACGTTTTCAGGCTGGGAAGAGGCCAAAAGTGGATTTTGTGAAAGTAAACACCGTTTCGAAGCTTTTCTTCAAAGGAATGGCTCGGGACAGTTGATTTCACTGTTTCACGATGTTTTCATTAGAACCTGCCGTTTACACACCTATACTGGTTTAAGGTACATTCTGAGCCCTTTTATGCTCTCAAAAGACGTTTTCAGGCTGGGAAAAGGGCAAAAGTGGATTTTGTGAAACTAAACACCGTTTCGAAGCTTTTCTTCAAAGGAATGGCTCGGGACAGTTGATTTCACTGTTTCACGATGTTTTCATTAGAACCTGCCGTTTACACACCTATACTGGTTTAAGGTACATTCTGAGCCCTTTTATGCTCTCAAAAGACGTTTTCAGGCTGGGAAGAGGCCACAAGTGGATTTTGTGAAAGTAAACACCGTTTCGAAGATTTTCTTCAGGGGAATGGCTCGGGACAGTTGATTTCACTGTTTCACGATGTTTTCATTAGAACCTGCCGTTTATACACCTATACTGGTTAAAGGTACATTCTGAGTCCTTTTATGCTCTCAAAAGACGTTTTCAGGCTGGGAAGAGGCCAAAAGTGGATTTTGTGAAACTAAACACCGTTTCGAAGCTTTTCTTCAAAGGAATGGCTCGGGACAGTTGATTTCACTGTTTCACGATGTTTTCATTAGAACCTGCCGTTTACACACCTATACTGGTTTAAGGTAAATTCTGAGCCCTTTTATGCTCTCAAAAGACGTTTTTCAGGCTGGGAAAAGGGCAAAAGTGGATTTTGTGAAACTAAACACCGTTTCGAAGCTTTTCTTCAAAGGAATGGCTCGGGACAGTTGATTTCACTGTTTCACGATGTTTTCATTAGAACCTGCCGTTTACACACCTATACTGGTTTAAGGTACATTCTGAGCCCTTTTATGCTCTCAAATGACGTTTTCAGGCTGGGAAGAGGCCAAAAGTGGATTTTGTGAAAGTAAACACCGTTTCGTAGCTTTTCTTCAAAGGAATGGCTCGGGACAGTTGATTTCACTGTTTCACGATGTTTTCATTCGAACCTGCCGTTTACACACCTATACTGGTTTAAGGTACATTCTGAGCCCTTTTATGCTCTCAAATGACGTTTTCCAGGCTGGGAAGAGGCCAAAAGTGGATTTTGTGAAAGTAAACACCGTTTCGTAGCTTTTCTTCAAAGGAATGGCTCGGGGACAGTTGATTTCACTGTTTCACAATGTTTTCATTCAAACCTGCCGTTTACACACCTATACTGGTTTAAGGTACATTCTGAGCCCTTTTATGCTCTCAAAATACGTTTTCAGGCTGGGAAAAGGGCAAAAGTGGATTTTGTGAAAGTAAACACCGTTTCGAAGCTTTTCTTCAAAGGAATGGCTCGGGACAGTTGATTTCACTGTTTCACGATGTTTTCATTAGAACCTGCCGTTTACACACCTATACTGGTTTAAGGTACATTCTGAGCCCTTTTATGCTCTCAAAAGACGTTTTCAGGCTGGGAAAAGGGCAAAAGTGGATTTTGTGAAACTAAACACCGTTTCGAAGCTTTTCTTCAAAGGAATGGCTCGGGACAGTTGATTTCACTGTTTCACGATGTTTTCATTAGAACCTGCCGTTTACACACCTATACTGGTTTAAGGTACATTCTGAGCCCTTTTAGGCTCTCAAAAGACGTTTTCAGGCTGGGAAAAGGGCAAAAGTGGATTTTGTGAAACTAAACACCGTTTCGAAGCTTTTCTTCAAAAGAATGGCTCGGGACAGTTGATTTCACTGTTTCACGATGTTTTCATTAGAACCTGCCGTTTACACACCTATACTGGTTTAAGGTACATTCTGAGCCCTTTTATGCTCTCAAAAGACGTTTTCAGGCTGGGAAAAGGGCAAAAGTGGATTTTGTGAAACTAAACACCGTTTCGAAGCTTTTCTTCAAAGGAATGGCTCGGGACAGTTGATTTCACTGTTTCACGATGTTTTCATTAGAACCTGCCGTTTACACACCTATACTGGTTTAAGGTACATTCTGAGCCCTTTTATGCTCTCAAAAGACGTTTTCAGGCTGGGAAGAGGCCACAAGTGGATTTTGTGAAAGTAAACACCGTTTCGAAGATTTTCTTCAGGGGAATGGCTCGGGACAGTTGATTTCACTGTTTCACGATGTTTTCATTAGAACCTGCCGTTTATACACCTATACTAGTTAAAGGTACATTCTGAGCCCTTTTATGCTCTCAAAAGACGTTTTCAGGCTGGGAAGAGGCCAAAAGTGGATTTTGTGAAAGTAAACACCGTTTCGAAGCTTTTCTTCAAAGGAATGGCTCGGGACAGTTGATTTCACTGTTTCACGATGTTTTCATTAGAACCTGCCGTTTACACACCTATACTGGTTTAAGGTACATTCTGAGCCCTTTTATGCTCTCAAAAGACGTTTTCAGGCTGGGAAAAGGGCAAAAGTGGATTTTGTGAAACTAAACACCGTTTCGAAGCTTTTCTTCAAAGGAATGGCTCGGGACAGTTGATTTCACTGTTTCACGATGTTTTCATTAGAACCTGCCGTTTACACACCTATACTGGTTTAAGGTACATTCTGAGCCCTTTTATGCTCTCAAATGACGTTTTCAGGCTGGGAAGAGGCCAAAAGTGGATTTTGTGAAAGTAAACACCGTTTCGTAGCTTTTCTTCAAAGGAATGGCTCGGGACAGTTGATTTCACTGTTTCACGATGTTTTCATTAGAACCTGCCGTTTACACACCTATACTGGTTTAAGGTACATTCTGAGCCCTTTTATGGTCTCAAAAGACGTTTTCAGGCTTGGAAGAGGCCAAAAGTGGATTTTGTGAAAGTAAACACCGTTTCGAAGCTTTTCTTCAAAGGAATGGCTCGGGACAGTTGATTTCACTGTTTCACGATGTTTTCATTAGAACCTGCCGTTTACACACCTATACTGGTTTAAGGTACATTCTGAGCCCTTTTATGCTCTCAAATGACGTTTTCAGGCTGGGAAGAGGCCAAAAGTGGATTTTGTGAAAGTAAACACCGTTTCGTAGCTTTTCTTCAAAGGAATGGCTCGGGACAGTTGATTTCACTGTTTCACGATGTTTTCATTCGAACCTGCCGTTTACACACCTATACTGGTTTAAGGTACATTCTGAAGCCCTTTTATGCTCTCAAAATACGTTTTCAGGCTGGGAAAAGGGCAAAAGTGGATTTTGTGAAAGTAAACACCGTTTCGAAGCTTTTCTTCAAAGGAATGGCTCGGGACAGTTGATTTCACTGTTTCACGATGTTTTCATTATAACCTGCCGTTTACACACCTATACTGGTTTAAGGTACATTCTGAGCCCTTTTATGCTCTCAAAAGACGTTTTCAGGCTGGGAAAAGGGCAAAAGTGGATTTTGTGAAACTAAACACCGTTTCGAAGCTTTTCTTCAAAGGAATGGCTCGGGACAGTTGATTTCACTGTTTCACGATGTTTTCATTAGAACCTGCCGTTTACACACCTATACTGGTTTAAGGTACATTCTGAGCCCTTTTAGGCTCTCAAAAGACGTTTTCAGGCTGGGAAAAGGGCAAAAGTGGATTTTGTGAAACTAAACACCGTTTCGAAGCTTTTCTTCAAAAGAATGGCTCGGGACAGTTGATTTCACTGTTTCACGATGTTTTCATTAGAACCTGCCGTTTACACACCTATACTGGTTTAAGGTACATTCTGAGCCCTTTTATGCTCTCAAAAGACGTTTTCAGGCTGGGAAAAGGGCAAAAGTGGATTTTGTGAAACTAAACACCGTTTCGAAGCTTTTCTTCAAAGGAATGGCTCGGGACAGTTGATTTCACTGTTTCACGATGTTTTCATTAGAACCTGCCGTTTACACACCTATACTGGTTTAAGGTACATTCTGAGCCCTTTTATGCTCTCAAAAGACGTTTTCAGGCTGGGAAGAGGCCACAAGTGGATTTTGTGAAAGTAAACACCGTTTCGAAGATTTTCTTCAGGGGAATGGCTCGGGACAGTTGATTTCACTGTTTCACGATGTTTTCATTAGAACCTGCCGTTTATACACCTATACTAGTTAAAGGTACATTCTGAGCCCTTTTATGCTCTCAAAAGACGTTTTCAGGCTGGGAAGAGGCCAAAAGTGGATTTTGTGAAAGTAAACACCGTTTCGAAGCTTTTCTTCAAAGGAATGGCTCGGGACAGTTGATTTCACTGTTTCACGATGTTTTCATTAGAACCTGCCGTTTACACACCTATACTGGTTTAAGGTACATTCTGAGCCCTTTTATGCTCTCAAAAGACGTTTTCAGGCTGGGAAAAGGGCAAAAGTGGATTTTGTGAAACTAAACACCGTTTCGAAGCTTTTCTTCAAAGGAATGGCTCGGGACAGTTGATTTCACTGTTTCACGATGTTTTCATTAGAACCTGCCGTTTACACACCTATACTGGTTTAAGGTACATTCTGAGCCCTTTTATGCTCTCAAATGACGTTTTCAGGCTGGGAAGAGGCCAAAAGTGGATTTTGTGAAAGTAAACACCGTTTCGTAGCTTTTCTTCAAAGGAATGGCTCGGGACAGTTGATTTCACTGTTTCACGATGTTTTCATTCGAACCTGCCGTTTACACACCTATACTGGTTTAAGGTACATTCTGAGCCCTTTTATGCTCTCAAAATACGTTTTCAGGCTGGGAAAAGGGCAAAAGTGGATTTTGTGAAAGTAAACACCGTTTCGAAGCTTTTCTTCAAAGGAATGGCTCGGGACAGTTGATTTCACTGTTTCACGATGTTTTCATTAGAACCTGCCGTTTACACACCTATACTGGTTTAAGGTACATTCTGAGCCCTTTTATGCTCTCAAAAGACGTTTTCAGGCTGGGAAAAGGGCAAAAGTGGATTTTGTGAAACTAAACACCGTTTCGAAGCTTTTCTTCAAAGGAATGGCTCGGGACAGTTGATTTCACTGTTTCACGATGTTTTCATTAGAACCTGCCGTTTACACACCTATACTGGTTTAAGGTAAATTCTGAGCCCTTTTATGCTCTCAAAAGACGTTTTCAGGCTGGGAAAAGGGCAAAAGTGGATTTTGTGAAACTAAACACCGTTTCGAAGCTTTTCTTCAAAGGAATGGCTCGGGACAGTTGATTTCACTGTTTCACGATGTTTTCATTAGAACCTGCCGTTTACACACCTATACTGGTTTAAGGTACATTCTGAGCCCTTTTATGCTCTCAAATGACGTTTTCAGGCTGGGAAGAGGCCAAAAGTGGATTTTGTGAAAGTAAACACCGTTTCGTAGCTTTTCTTCAAAGGAATGGCTCGGGACAGTTGATTTCACTGTTTCACGATGTTTTCATTCGAACCTGCCGTTTACACACCTATACTGGTTTAAGGTACATTCTGAGCCCTTTTATGCTCTCAAAATACGTTTTCAGGCTGGGAAAAGGGCAAAAGTGGATTTTGTGAAAGTAAACACCGTTTCGAAGCTTTTCTTCAAAGGAATGGCTCGGGACAGTTGATTTCACTGTTTCACGATGTTTTCATTAGAACCTGCCGTTTACACACCTATACTGGTTTAAGGTACATTCTGAGCCCTTTTATGCTCTCAAAAGACGTTTTCAGGCTGGGAAAAGGGCAAAAGTGGATTTTGTGAAACTAAACACCGTTTCGAAGCTTTTCTTCAAAGGAATGGCTCGGGACAGTTGATTTCACTGTTTCACGATGTTTTCATTAGAACCTGCCGTTTACACACCTATACTGGTTTAAGGTACATTCTGAGCCCTTTTAGGCTCTCAAAAGACGTTTTCAGGCTGGGAAAAGGGCAAAAGTGGATTTTGTGAAACTAAACACCGTTTCGAAGCTTTTCTTCAAAAGAATGGCTCGGGACAGTTGATTTCACTGTTTCACGATGTTTTCATTAGAACCTGCCGTTTACACACCTATACTGGTTTAAGGTACATTCTGAGCCCTTTTATGCTCTCAAAAGACGTTTTCAGGCTGGGAAAAGGGCAAAAGTGGATTTTGTGAAACTAAACACCGTTTCGAAGCTTTTCTTCAAAGGAATGGCTCGGGACAGTTGATTTCACTGTTTCACGATGTTTTCATTAGAACCTGCCGTTTACACACCTATACTGGTTTAAGGTACATTCTGAGCCCTTTTATGCTCTCAAAAGACGTTTTCAGGCTGGGAAGAGGCCACAAGTGGATTTTGTGAAAGTAAACACCGTTTCGAAGATTTTCTTCAGGGGAATGGCTCGGGACAGTTGATTTCACTGTTTCACGATGTTTTCATTAGAACCTGCCGTTTATACACCTATACTAGTTAAAGGTACATTCTGAGCCCTTTTATGCTCTCAAAAGACGTTTTCAGGCTGGGAAGAGGCCAAAAGTGGATTTTGTGAAAGTAAACACCGTTTCGAAGCTTTTCTTCAAAGGAATGGCTCGGGACAGTTGATTTCACTGTTTCACGATGTTTTCATTAGAACCTGCCGTTTACACACCTATACTGGTTTAAGGTACATTCTGAGCCCTTTTATGCTCTCAAAAGACGTTTTCAGGCTGGGAAAAGGGCAAAAGTGGATTTTGTGAAACTAAACACCGTTTCGAAGCTTTTCTTCAAAGGAATGGCTCGGGACAGTTGATTTCACTGTTTCACGATGTTTTCATTAGAACCTGCCGTTTACACACCTATACTGGTTTAAGGTACATTCTGAGCCCTTTTATGCTCTCAAAAGACGTTTTCAGGCTGGGAAGAGGCCAAAAGTGGATTTTGTGAAAGTAAACACCGTTTCGAAGCTTTTCTTCAAAGGAATGGCTCGGGACAGTTGATTTCACTGTTTCACGATGTTTTCATTAGAACCTGCCGTTTACACACCTATACTGGTTTAAGGTACATTCTGAGCCCTTTTATGCTCTCAAAAGACGTTTTCAGGCTGGGAAAAGGGCAAAAGTGGATTTTGTGAAACTAAACACCGTTTCGAAGCTTTTCTTCAAAGGAATGGCTCGGGACAGTTGATTTCACTGTTTCACGATGTTTTCATTAGAACCTGCCGTTTACACACCTATACTGGTTTAAGGTAAATTCTGAGCCCTTTTATGCTCTCAAAAGACGTTTTCAGGCTGGGAAAAGGGCAAAAGTGGATTTTGTGAAACTAAACACCGTTTCGAAGCTTTTCTTCAAAGGAATGGCTCGGGACAGTTGATTTCACTGTTTCACGATGTTTTCATTAGAACCTGCCGTTTACACACCTATACTGGTTTAAGGTACATTCTGAGCCCTTTTATGCTCTCAAATGACGTTTTCAGGCTGGGAAGAGGCCAAAAGTGGATTTTGTGAAAGTAAACACCGTTTCGTAGCTTTTCTTCAAAGGAATGGCTCGGGACAGTTGATTTCACTGTTTCACGATGTTTTCATTCGAACCTGCCGTTTACACACCTATACTGGTTTAAGGTACATTCTGAGCCCTTTTATGCTCTCAAAATACGTTTTCAGGCTGGGAAAAGGGCAAAAGTGGATTTTGTGAAACTAAACACCGTTTCGAAGCTTTTCTTCAAAAGAATGGCTCGGGACAGTTGATTTCACTGTTTCACGATGTTTTCATTAGAACCTGCCGTTAACACACCTATACTGGTTTAAGGTACATTCTGAGCCCTTTTATGCTCTCAAAAGACGTTTTCAGGCTGGGAAGAGGCCAAAAGTGGATTTTGTGAAAGTAAACACCGTTTCGAAGATTTTCTTCAGGGGAATGGCTCGGGACAGTTGATTTCACTGTTTCACGATGTTTTCATTAGAACCTGCCGTTTATACACCTATACTGGTTTAAAGGTACATTCTGAGCCCTTTTATGCTCTCAAAAGACGTTTTCAGGCTGGGAAGAGGCCAAAAGTGGATTTTGTGAAAGTAAACACCGTTTCGTAGCTTTTCTTCAAAGGAATTGCTCGGGACAGTTGATTTCACTGTTTCACGATGTTTTCATTAGAACCTGCCGTTTACACACCTATACTGGTTTAAGGTACATTCTGAGCCCTTTATGCTCTCAAAATACGTTTTCAGGCTGGGAAAAGGGCAAAAGTGGATTTTGTGAAAGTAAACACCGTTTCGAAGCTTTTCTTCAAAGGAATGGCTCGGGACAGTTGATTTCACTGTTTCACGATGTTTTCATTAGAACCTGCCGTTTACACACCTATACTGGTTTAAGGTACATTCTGAGCCCTTTTATGCTCTCAAAAGACGTTTTCAGGCTGGGAAAAGGGCAAAAGTGGATTTTGTGAAACTAAACACCGTTTCGAAGCTTTTCTTCAAAGGAATGGCTCGGGACAGTTGATTTCACTGTTTCACGATGTTTTCATTAGAACCTGCCGTTTACACACCTATACTGGTTTAAGGTACATTCTGAGCCCTTTTATGCTCTCAAAAGACGTTTTCAGGCTGGGAAGAGGCCACAAGTGGATTTTGTGAAAGTAAACACCGTTTCGAAGATTTTCTTCAGGGGAATGGCTCGGGACAGTTGATTTCACTGTTTCACGATGTTTTCATTAGAACCTGCCGTTTATACACCTATACTGGTTAAAGGTACATTCTGAGCCGTTTTATGCTCTCAAAAGACGTTTTCAGGCTGGGAAGAGGCCAAAAGTGGATTTTGTGAAAGTAAACACCGTTTCGAAGATTTTCTTCGAGGGAATGGCTCGGGACAGTTGATTTCACTGTTTCACGATGTTTTCATTAGAACCTGCCGTTTACACACCTATACTGGTTTAAGGTACATTCTGAGCCCTTTTATGCTCTCAAAATACGTTTTCAGGCTGGGAAGAGGCCAAAAGTGGATTTTGTGAAAGTAAACACCGTTTCGAAGCTTTTCTTCAAAGGAATGGCTCGGGACAGTTGATTTCACTGTTTCACGATGTTTTCATTAGAACCTGCCGTTTACACACCTATACTGGTTTAAGGTACATTCTGAGCCCTTTTATGCTCTCAAAAGACGTTTTCAGGCTGGGAAGAGGCCAAAAGTGGATTTTGTGAAAGTAAACACCGTTTCGAAGATTTTCTTCGAGGGAATGGCTCGGGACAGTTGATTTCACTGTTTCACAATGTTTTCATTAGAACCTGCCGTTTACACACCTATACTGGTTTAAGGTACATTCTGAGCCCTTTTATGCTCTCAAAAGACGTTTTCAGGCTGGGAAGAGGCCACAAGTGGATTTTGTGAAAGTAAACACCGTTTCGAAGATTTTCTTCAAGGGAATGGCTCGGCACAGTTGATTTCACTGTTTCATGATGTTTTCATTAGAACCTGCCGTTTACACACCTATACTGGTTTAAGGTACATTCTCAGCCCTTTTATGCTCTCAAAAGACGTTTTCAGGCTGGGAAAAGGGCAAAAGTGGATTTTGTGAAAGTAAACACCGTTTCGAAGCTTTTCTTCAAAGGAATGGCTCGGGACAGTTGATTTCACTGTTTCACGATGTTTTCATTAGAACCTGCCGTTTATACACCTATACTGGTTAAAGGTACATTCTGAGCCCTTTTATGCTCTCAAAAGACGTTTTCAGGCTGGGAAGAGGCCAAAAGTGGATTTTGTGAAAGTAAACACCGTTTCGAAGATTTTCTTCAAGGGAATGGCTCGGCACAGTTGATTTCACTGTTTCATGATGTTTTCATTAGAACCTGCCGTTTACACACCTATACTGGTTTAAGGTACATTCTCAGCCCTTTTATGCTCTCAAAAGACGTTTTCAGGCTGGGAAAAGGGCAAAAGTGGATTTTGTGAAAGTAAACACCGTTTCGAAGCTTTTCTTCAAAGGAATGGCTCGGGACAGTTGATTTCACTGTTTCACGATGTTTTCATTAGAACCTGCCGTTTATACACCTATACTGGTTAAAGGTACATTCTGAGCCCTTTTATGCTCTCAAAAGACGTTTTCAGGCTGGGAAGAGGCCAAAAGTGGATTTTGTGAAAGTAAACACCGTTTCGAAGATTTTCTTTGAGGGAATGGCTCGGGACAGTTGATTTCACTGTTTCACGATGTTTTCATTAGAACCTGCCGTTTACACACCTATACTGGTTTAAGGTACATTCTGAGCCCTTTTATGCTCTCAAAATACGTTTTCAGGCTGGGAAGAGGCCAAAAGTGGATTTTGTGAAAGTAAACACCGTTTCGAAGCTTTTCTTCAAAGGAATGGCTCGGGACAGTTGATTTCACTGTTTCACGATGTTTTCATTAGAACCTGCCGTTTACACACCTATACTGGTTTAAGGTACATTCTGAGCCCTTTTATGCTCTCAAAAGACGTTTTCAGGCTGGGAAGAGGCCAAAAGTGGATTTTGTGAAAGTAAACACCGTTTCGAAGATTTTCTTCGAGGGAATGGCTCGGGACAGTTGATTTCACTGTTTCACGATGTTTTCATTAGAACCTGCCGTTTACACACCTATACTGGTTTAAGGTACATTCTGAGCCCTTTTATGCTCTCAAAAGACGTTTTCAGGCTGGGAAGAGGCCACAAGTGGATTTTGTGAAAGTAAACACCGTTTCGAAGATTTTCTTCAAGGGAATGGCTCGGCACAGTTGATTTCACTGTTTCATGATGTTTTCATTAGAACCTGCCGTTTACACACCTATACTGGTTTAAGGTACATTCTCAGCCCTTTTATGCTCTCAAAAGACGTTTTCAGGCTGGGAAAAGGGCAAAAGTGGATTTTGTGAAAGTAAACACCGTTTCGAAGCTTTTCTTCAAAGGAATGGCTCGGGACAGTTGATTTCACTGTTTCACGATGTTTTCATTAGAACCTGCCGTTTACACACCTATGCTGGTTTAAGGTACATTCTGAGCCCTTTTATGCTCTCAAAAGACGTTTTCAGGCTGGGAAGAGGCCAAAAGTGGATTTTGTGAAAGTAAACACCGTTTCGAAGATTTTTTTCAAAGGATTGGCTCGGGACAGTTGATTTCACTGTTTCACGATGTTTTCATTAGAACCTGCCGTTTACACACCTATACTGGTTTAAGGTACATTCTGAGCCCTTTTATGCTCTCAAAAGACGTTTTCAGGCTGGGAAAAGGGCAAAAGTGGATTTTGTGAAACTAAACACCGTTTCGAAGCTTTTCTTCAAAGGAATGGCTCGGGACAGTTGATTTCACTGTTTCACGATGTTTTCATTAGAACCTGCCGTTTACACACCTATACTGGTTTAAGGTACATTCTGAGCCCTTTTATGCTCTCAAAAGACGTTTTCAGGCTGGGAAAAGGGCAAAAGTGGATTTTGTGAAACTAAACACCGTTTCGAAGCTTTTCTTCAAAGGAATGGCTCGGGACAGTTGATTTCACTGTTTCACGATGTTTTCATTAGAACCTGCCGTTTACACACCTATACTGGTTTAAGGTACATTTTGAGCCCTTTTATGCTCTCAAAAGACGTTTTCAGGCTGGGAAGAGGCCAACAGTGGATTTTGTGAAAGTAAACACCGTTTCGAAGCTTTTCTTCAAAGGAATGGCTCGGGACAGTTGATTTCACTGTTTCACGATGTTTTCATTAGAACCTGCCGTTTACACACCTATACTGGTTTAAGGTACATTCTGAGCCCTTTTATGCTCTCAAAAGACGTTTTCAGGCTGGGAAAAGGGCAAAAGTGGATTTTGTGAAACTAAACACCGTTTCGAAGCTTTTCTTCAAAGGAATGGCTCGGGACAGTTGATTTCACTGTTTCACGATGTTTTCATTAGAACCTGCCGTTTACACACCTATGCTGGTTTAAGGTACATTCTGAGCCCTTTTATGCTCTCAAAAGACGTTTTCAGGCTGGGAAGAGGCCAAAAGTGGATTTTGTGAAAGTAAACACCGTTTCGAAGATTTTTTTCAAAGGATTGGCTCGGGACAGTTGATTTCACTGTTTCACGATGTTTTCATTAGAACCTGCCGTTTACACACCTATACTGGTTTAAGGTACATTCTGAGCCCTTTTATGCTCTCAAAAGACGTTTTCAGGCTGGGAAAAGGGCAAAAGTGGATTTTGTGAAACTAAACACCGTTTCGAAGCTTTTCTTCAAAGGAATGGCTCGGGACAGTTGATTTCACTGTTTCACGATGTTTTCATTAGAACCTGCCGTTTACACACCTATACTGGTTTAAGGTACATTCTGAGCCCTTTTATGCTCTCAAAAGACGTTTTCAGGCTGGGAAGAGGGCAAAAGTGGATTTTGTGAAACTAAACACCGTTTCGAAGCTTTTCTTCAAAGGAATGGCTCGGCACAGTTGATTTCACTGTTTCATGATGTTTTCATTAGAACCTGCCGTTTACACACCTATACTGGTTTAAGGTACATTCTGAGCCCTTTTATGCTCTCAAAAGACGTTTTCAGGCTGGGAAAAGGGCAAAAGTGGATTTTGTGAAACTAAACACCGTTTCGAAGCTTTTCTTCAAAGGAATGGCTCGGGACAGTTGATTTCACTGTTTCACGATGTTTTCATTAGAACCTGCCGTTTATACACCTATACTGGTTTAAGGTACATTCTGAGCCCTTTTATGCTCTCAAAAGACGTTTTCAGGCTGGGAAGAGGCCAAAAGTGGATTTTGTGAAAGTAAACACCGTTTCGAAGATTTTCTTCGAGGGAATGGCTCGGGACAGTTGATTTCACTGTTTCACGATGTTTTCATTAGAACCTGCCGTTTACACACCTATACTGGTTTAAGGTACATTCTGAGCCCTTTTAAGCTCTCAAAATACGTTTTCAGGCTGGGAAGAGGCCAAAAGTGGATTTTGTGAAAGTAAACACCGTTTCGAAGCTTTTCTTCAAAGGAATGGCTCGGTACAGTTGATTTCACTGTTTCACGATGTTTTCATTAGAACCTGCCGTTTACACACCTATACTGGTTTAAGGTACATTCTGAGCCCTTTTATGCTCTCAAAAGACGTTTTCAGGCTGGGAAGAGGCCACAAGTGGATTTTGTGAAAGTAAACACCGTTTCGAAGATTTTCTTCAAGGGAATGGCTCGGCACAGTTGATTTCACTGTTTCATGATGTTTTCATTAGAACCTGCCGTTTACACACCTATACTGGTTTAAGGTACATTCTGAGCCCTTTTATGCTCTCAAAAGACGTTTTCAGGCTGGGAAAAGGGCAAAAGTGGATTTTGTGAACCTAAACACCGTTTCGAAGCTTTTCTTCAAAGGAATGGCTCGGGACAGTTGATTTCACTGTTTCACGATGTTTTCATTAGAACCTGCCGTTTACACACCTATACTGGTTTAAGGTACATTCTGAGCCCTTTTATGCTCTCAAAAGACGTTTTCAGGCTGGAAGAGGCCACAAGTGGATTTTGTGAAAGTAAACACCGTTTCGAAGATTTTCTTCAGGGGAATGGCTCGGGACAGTTGATTTCACTGTTTCACGATGTTTTCATTAGAACCTGCCGTTTATACACCTATACTGGTTTAAGGTACATTCTGAGCCCTTTTATGCTCTCAAAAGACGTTTTCAGGCTGGGAAGAGGCCAAAAGTGGATTTTGTGAAAGTAAACACCGTTTCGAAGATTTTCTTCGAGGGAATGGCTCGGGACAGTTGATTTCACTGTTTCACGATGTTTTCATTAGAACCTGCCGTTTACACACCTATACTGGTTTAAGGTACATTCTGAGCCCTTTTATGCTCTCAAAAGACGTTTTCAGGCTGGGAAGAGGCCACAAGTGGATTTTGTGAAAGTAAACACCGTTTCGAAGATTTTCTTCAAGGGAATGGCTCGGCACAGTTGATTTCACTGTTTCATGATGTTTTCATTAGAACCTGCCGTTTACACACCTATACTGGTTTAAGGTACATTCTGAGCCCTTTTATGCTCTCAAAAGACGTTTTCAGGCTGGGAAAAGGGCAAAAGTGGATTTTGTGAAACTAAACACCGTTTCGAAGCTTTTCTTCAAAGGAATGGCTCGGCACAGTTGATTTCACTGTTTCATGATGTTTTCATTAGAACCTGCCGTTTACACACCTATACTGGTTTAAGGTACATTCTGAGCCCTTTTATGCTGTCAAAAGACGTTTTCAGGCTGGGAAAAGGGCAAAAGTGGATTTTGTGAAAGTAAACACCGTTTCGAAGATTTTCTTCAAGGGAATGGCTCGGCACAGTTGATTTCACTGTTTCATGATGTTTTCATTAGAACCTGCCGTTTACACACCTATACTGGTTTAAGGTACATTCTGAGCCCTTTTATGCTCTCAAAAGACGTTTTCAGGCTGGGAAAAGGGAAAAAGTGGATTTTGTGAAAGTAAACACCGTTTCGAAGATTTTCTTCGAGGGAATGGCTCGGGACAGTTGATTTCACTGTTTCACGATGTTTTCATTAGAACCTGCCGTTTACACACCTATACTGGTTTAAGGTACATTCTGAGCCCTTTTATGCTCTCAAAATACGTTTTCAGGCTGGGAAGAGGCCAAAAGTGGATTTTGTGAAAGTAAACACCGTTTCGAAGATTTTCTTCAGGGGAATGGCTCGGGACAGTTGATTTCACTGTTTCACGATGTTTTCATTAGAACCTGCCGTTTATACATCTATACTGGTTTAAGGTACATTCTGAGCCCTTTTATGCTCTCAAAAGACGTTTTCAGGCTGGGAAGAGGCCAAAAGTGGATTTTGTGAAAGTAAACACCGTTTCGAAGATTTTCTTCAAGGGAATGGCTCGGGACAGTTGATTTCACTGTTTCACGATGTTTTCATTAGAACCTGCCGTTTACACACCTATACTGGTTTAAGGTACATTCTGAGCCCTTTTATGCTCTCAAAAGACGTTTTCAGGCTGGGAAGAGGGCAAAAGTGGATTTTGTGAAACTAAACACCGTTTCGAAGCTTTTCTTCAAAGGAATGGCTCGGGACAGTTGATTTCACTGTTTCACGATGTTTTCATTAGAACCTGCCGTTTACACACCTATACTGGTTTAAGGTACATTTTGAGCCCTTTTATGCTCTCAAAATACGTTTTCAGGCTGGGAAGAGGCCAACAGTGGATTTTGTGAAAGTAAACACCGTTTCGAAGCTTTTCTTCAAAGGAATGGCTCGGGACAGTTGATTTCACTGTTTCACGATGTTTTCATTAGAACCTGCCGTTTACACACCTATACTGGTTTAAGGTACATTCTGAGCCCTTTTATGCTCTCAAAAGACGTTTTCAGGCTGGGAAGAGGCCACAAGTGGATTTTGTGAAAGTAAACACCGTTTCGAAGATTTTCTTCAAGGGAATGGCTCGGCACAGTTGATTTCACTGTTTCATGATGTTTTCATTAGAACCTGCCGTTTACACACCTATACTGGTTTAAGGTACATTCTGAGCCCTTTTATGCTCTCAAAAGACGTTTTCAGGCTGGGAAAAGGGCAAAAGTGGATTTTGTGAACCTAAACACCGTTTCGAAGCTTTTCTTCAAAGGAATGGCTCGGGACAGTTGATTTCACTGTTTCACGATGTTTTCATTAGAACCTGCCGTTTATACACCTATACTGGTTTAAGGTACATTCTGAGCCCTTTTATGCTCTCAAAAGACGTTTTCAGGCTGGGAAGAGGCCAAAAGTGGATTTTGTGAAAGTAAACACCGTTTCGAAGATTTTCTTCGAGGGAATGGCTCGGGACAGTTGATTTCACTGTTTCACGATGTTTTCATTAGAACCTGCCGTTTACACACCTATACTGGTTTAAGGTACATTCTGAGCCCTTTTATGCTCTCAAAAGACGTTTTCAGGCTGGGAAAAGGGCAAAAGTGGATTTTGTGAAACTAAACACCGTTTCGAAGCTTTTCTTCAAAGGAATGGCTCGGCACAGTTGATTTCACTGTTTCATGATGTTTTCATTAGAACCTGCCGTTTACACACCTATA
This sequence comes from Leptoclinus maculatus, assembly GCA_032191485.1. NCBI lineage: Eukaryota > Metazoa > Chordata > Actinopteri > Perciformes > Stichaeidae > Leptoclinus > Leptoclinus maculatus. The sequence goes on along the minus strand of JAVDOI010000092.1, from coordinate 7,339 downwards.
CTGGTTTAAGGTACATTCTGAGCCCTTTTATGCTGTCAAAAGACGTTTTCAGGCTGGGAAAAGGGCAAAAGTGGATTTTGTGAAACTAAACACCGTTTCGAAGCTTTTCTTCAAAGGAATGGCTCGGGACAGTTGATTTCACTGTTTCACGATGTTTTCATTAGAACCTGCCGTTTATACACCTATACTGGTTTAAGGTACATTCTGAGCCCTTTTATGCTCTCAAAAGACGTTTTCAGGCTGGGAAGAGGCCAAAAGTGGATTTTGTGAAAGTAAACACCGTTTCGAAGATTTTCTTCGAGGGAATGGCTCGGGACAGTTGATTTCACTGTTTCACGATGTTTTCATTAGAACCTGCCGTTTACACACCTATACTGGTTTAAGGTACATTCTGAGCCCTTTTATGCTCTCAAAATACGTTTTCAGGCTGGGAAGAGGCCAAAAGTGGATTTTGTGAAAGTAAACACCGTTTCGAAGCTTTTCTTCAAAGGAATGGCTCGGGACAGTTGATTTCACTGTTTCACGATGTTTTCATTAGAACCTGCCGTTTACACACCTATACTGGTTTAAGGTACATTCTGAGCCCTTTTATGCTCTCAAAAGACGTTTTCAGGCTGGGAAGAGGCCACAAGTGGATTTTGTGAAAGTAAACACCGTTTCGAAGATTTTCTTCAAGGGAATGGCTCGGCACAGTTGATTTCACTGTTTCATGATGTTTTCATTAGAACCTGCCGTTTACACACCTATACTGGTTTAAGGTACATTCTGAGCCCTTTTATGCTCTCAAAAGACGTTTTCAGGCTGGGAAAAGGGCAAAAGTGGATTTTGTGAACCTAAACACCGTTTCGAAGCTTTTCTTCAAAGGAATGGCTCGGGACAGTTGATTTCACTGTTTCACGATGTTTTCATTAGAACCTGCCGTTTATACACCTATACTGGTTTAAGGTACATTCTGAGCCCTTTTATGCTCTCAAAAGACGTTTTCAGGCTGGGAAGAGGCCAAAAGTGGATTTTGTGAAAGTAAACACCGTTTCGAAGCTTTTCTTCAAAGATATGGCTCGGGACAGTTGATTTCACTGTTTCACGATGTTTTCATTAGAACCTGCCGTTTACACACCTATACTGGTTTAAGGTACATTCTGAGCCCTTTTATGCTCTCAAAAGACGTTTTCAGGCTGGGAAGAGGCCACAAGTGGATTTTGTGAAAGTAAACACCGTTTCGAAGCTTTTCTTCAAAGATATGGCTCGGGACAGTTGATTTCACTGTTTCACGATGTTTTCATTAGAACCTGCCGTTTACACACCTATACTGGTTTAAGGTACATTCTGAGCCCTTTTATGCTCTCAAAAGACGTTTTCAGGCTGGGAAGAGGCCACAAGTGGATTTTGTGAAAGTAAACACCGTTTCGAAGATTTTCTTCAGGGGAATGGCTCGGGACAGTTGATTTCACTGTTTCACGATGTTTTCATTAGAACCTGCCGTTTATACATCTATACTGGTTTAAGGTACATTCTGAGCCCTTTTATGCTCTCAAAAGACGTTTTCAGGCTGGGAAGAGGCCACAAGTGGATTTTGTGAAAGTAAACACCGTTTCGAAGATTTTCTTCAAGGGAATGGCTCGGCACAGTTGATTTCACTGTTTCATGATGTTTTCATTAGAACCTGCCGTTTACACACCTATACTGGTTTAAGGTACATTCTGAGCCCTTTTATGCTCTCAAAAGACGTTTTCAGGCTGGGAAAAGGGCAAAAGTGGATTTTGTGAAAGTAAACACCGTTTCGAAGATTTTCTTCGAGGGAATGGCTCGGGACAGTTGATTTCACTGTTTCACGATGTTTTCATTAGAACCTGCCGTTTACACACCTATACTGGTTTAAGGTACATTCTGAGCCCTTTTATGCTCTCAAAATACGTTTTCAGGCTGGGAAGAGGCCAAAAGTGGATTTTGTGAAAGTAAACACCGTTTCGAAGATTTTCTTCAGGGGAATGGCTCGGGACAGTTGATTTCACTGTTTCACGATGTTTTCATTAGAACCTGCCGTTTATACATCTATACTGGTTTAAGGTACATTCTGAGCCCTTTTATGCTCTCAAAAGACGTTTTCAGGCTGGGAAGAGGCCAAAAGTGGATTTTGTGAAAGTAAACACCGTTTCGAAGATTTTCTTCAAGGGAATGGCTCGGGACAGTTGATTTCACTGTTTCACGATGTTTTCATTAGAACCTGCCGTTTACACACCTATACTGGTTTAAGGTACATTCTGAGCCCTTTTATGCTCTCAAAAGACGTTTTCAGGCTGGGAAGAGGGCAAAAGTGGATTTTGTGAAACTAAACACCGTTTCGAAGCTTTTCTTCAAAGGAATGGCTCGGGACAGTTGATTTCACTGTTTCACGATGTTTTCATTAGAACCTGCCGTTTACACACCTATACTGGTTTAAGGTACATTTTGAGCCCTTTTATGCTCTCAAAATACGTTTTCAGGCTGGGAAGAGGCCAACAGTGGATTTTGTGAAAGTAAACACCGTTTCGAAGCTTTTCTTCAAAGGAATGGCTCGGGACAGTTGATTTCACTGTTTCACGATGTTTTCATTAGAACCTGCCGTTTACACACCTATACTGGTTTAAGGTACATTCTGAGCCCTTTTATGCTCTCAAAAGACGTTTTCAGGCTGGGAAAAGGGCAAAAGTGGATTTTGTGAAACTAAACACCGTTTCGAAGCTTTTCTTCAAAGGAATGGCTCGGGACAGTTGATTTCACTGTTTCACGATGTTTTCATTAGAACCTGCCGTTTACACACCTATACTGGTTTAAGGTACATTCTGAGCCCTTTTATGCTCTCAAAAGACGTTTTCAGGCTGGGAAGAGGCCACAAGTGGATTTTGTGAAAGTAAACACCGTTTCGAAGATTTTCTTCGAGGGAATGGCTCGGGACAGTTGATTTCACTGTTTCACGATGTTTTCATTAGAACCTGCCGTTTACACACCTATACTGGTTTAAGGTACCTTCTGAGCCCTTTTATGCTCTCAAAAGACGTTTTCAGGCTGGGAAGAGGCCACAAGTGGATTTTGTGAAAGTAAACACCGTTTCGAAGATTTTCTTCAAGGGAATGGCTCGGCACAGTTGATTTCACTGTTTCATGATGTTTTCATTAGAACCTGCCGTTTACACACCTATACTGGTTTAAGGTACATTCTCAGCCCTTTTATGCTCTCAAAAGACGTTTTCAGGCTGGGAAAAGGGCAAAAGTGGATTTTGTGAAAGTAAACACCGTTTCGAAGCTTTTCTTCAAAGGAATGGCTCGGGACAGTTGATTTCACTGTTTCACGATGTTTTCATTAGAACCTGCCGTTTACACACCTATGCTGGTTTAAGGTACATTCTGAGCCCTTTTATGCTCTCAAAAGACGTTTTCAGGCTGGGAAGAGGCCAAAAGTGGATTTTGTGAAAGTAAACACCGTTTCGAAGATTTTTTTCAAAGGATTGGCTCGGGACAGTTGATTTCACTGTTTCACGATGTTTTCATTAGAACCTGCCGTTTACACACCTATACTGGTTTAAGGTACATTCTGAGCCCTTTTATGCTCTCAAAAGACGTTTTCAGGCTGGGAAAAGGGCAAAAGTGGATTTTGTGAAACTAAACACCGTTTCGAAGCTTTTCTTCAAAGGAATGGCTCGGGACAGTTGATTTCACTGTTTCACGATGTTTTCATTAGAACCTGCCGTTTACACACCTATACTGGTTTAAGGTACATTCTGAGCCCTTTTATGCTCTCAAAAGACGTTTTCAGGCTGGGAAGAGGCCAAAAGTGGATTTTGTGAAAGTAAACACCGTTTCGAAGATTTTCTTCGAGGGAATGGCTCGGGACAGTTGATTTCACTGTTTCACGATGTTTTCATTAGAACCTGCCGTTTACACACCTATACTGGTTTAAGGTACATTCTGAGCCCTTTTATGCTCTCAAAAGACGTTTTCAGGCTGGGAAGAGGCCACAAGTGGATTTTGTGAAAGTAAACACCGTTTCGAAGATTTTCTTCAGGGGAATGGCTCGGGACAGTTGATTTCACTGTTTCACGATGTTTTCATTCGAACCTGCCGTTTATACACCTATACTGGTTTAAGGTACATTCTGAGCCCTTTTATGCTCTCAAAAGACGTTTTCAGGCTGGGAAGAGGCCAAAAGTGGATTTTGTGAAAGTAAACACCGTTTCGAAGATTTTCTTCAAGGGAATGGCTCGGCACAGTTGATTTCACTGTTTCATGATGTTTTCATTAGAACCTGCCGTTTACACACCTATACTGGTTTAAGGTACATTCTGAGCCCTTTTATGCTCTCAAAAGACGTTTTCAGGCTGGGAAAAGGGCAAAAGTGGATTTTGTGAAACTAAACACCGTTTCGAAGCTTTTCTTCAAAGGAATGGCTCGGGACAGTTGATTTCACTGTTTCACGATGTTTTCATTAGAACCTGCCGTTTATACACCTATACTGGTTTAAGGTACATTCTGAGCCCTTTTATGCTCTCAAAAGACGTTTTCAGGCTGGGAAGAGGCCAAAAGTGGATTTTGTGAAAGTAAACACCGTTCGAAGATTTTCTTCGAGGGAATGGCTCGGGACAGTTGATTTCACTGTTTCACGATGTTTTCATTAGAACCTGCCGTTTACACACCTATACTGGTTTAAGGTACATTCTGAGCCCTTTTATGCTCTCAAAATACGTTTTCAGGCTGGAAGAGGCCAAAAGTGGATTTTGTGAAAGTAAACACCGTTTCGAAGCTTTTCTTCAAAGGAATGGCTCGGGACAGTTGATTTCACTGTTTCACGATGTTTTCATTAGAACCTGCCGTTTACACACCTATACTGGTTTAAGGTACATTCTGAGCCCTTTTATGCTCTCAAAAGACGTTTTCAGGCTGGGAAGAGGCCACAAGTGGATTTTGTGAAAGTAAACACCGTTTCGAAGATTTTCTTCAGGGGAATGGCTCGGGACAGTTGATTTCACTGTTTCACGATGTTTTCATTAGAACCTGCCGTTTATACACCTATACTGGTTTAAGGTACATTCTGAGCCCTTTTATGCTCTCAAAAGACGTTTTCAGGCTGGGAAGAGGCCACAAGTGGATTTTGTGAAAGTAAACACCGTTTCGAAGATTTTCTTCAAGGGAATGGCTCGGCACAGTTGATTTCACTGTTTCATGATGTTTTCATTAGAACCTGCCGTTTACACACCTATACTGGTTTAAGGTACATTCTGAGCCCTTTTATGCTCTCAAAAGACGTTTTCAGGCTGGGAAGAGGCCAAAAGTGGATTTTGTGAAAGTAAACACCGTTTCGAAGATTTTCTTCGAGGGAATGGCTCGGGACAGTTGATCTCACTGTTTCACGATGTTTTCATTAGAACCTGCCGTTTACACACCTATACTGGTTTAAGGTACATTCTGAGCCCTTTTATGCTCTCAAAATACGTTTTCAGGCTGGGAAGAGGCCAAAAGTGGATTTTGTGAAAGTAAACACCGTTTCGAAGCTTTTCTTCAAAGATATGGCTCGGGACAGTTGATTTCACTGTTTCACGATGTTTTCATTAGAACCTGCCGTTTACACACCTATACTGGTTTAAGGTACATTCTGAGCCCTTTTATGCTCTCAAAATACGTTTTCAGGCTGGGAAGAGGCCAAAAGTGGATTTTGTGAAAGTAAACACCGTTTCGAAGCTTTTCTTCAAAGGAATGGCTCGGGACAGTTGATTTCACTGTTTCACGATGTTTTCATTAGAACCTGCCGTTTACACACCTATACTGGTTTAAGGTACATTCTGAGCCCTTTTATGCTCTCAAAAGACGTTTCAGGCTGGGAAGAGGCCACAAGTGGATTTTGTGAAAGTAAACACCGTTTCGAAGATTTTCTTCAAGGGAATGGCTCGGCACAGTTGATTTCACTGTTTCATGATGTTTTCATTAGAACCTGCCGTTTACACACCTATACTGGTTTAAGGTACATTCTGAGCCCTTTTATGCTCTCAAAAGACGTTTTCAGGCTGGGAAAAGGGCAAAAGTGGATTTTGTGAACCTAAACACCGTTTCGAAGCTTTTCTTCAAAGGAATGGCTCGGGACAGTTGATTTCACTGTTTCACGATGTTTTCATTAGAACCTGCCGTTTATACACCTATACTGGTTTAAGGTACATTCTGAGCCCTTTTATGCTCTCAAAAGACGTTTTCAGGCTGGGAAGAGGCCAAAAGTGGATTTTGTGAAAGTAAACACCGTTTCGAAGCTTTTCTTCAAAGATATGGCTCGGGACAGTTGATTTCACTGTTTCACGATGTTTTCATTAGAACCTGCCGTTTACACACCTATACTGGTTTAAGGTACATTCTGAGCCCTTTTATGCTCTCAAAAGACGTTTTCAGGCTGGGAAGAGGCCACAAGTGGATTTTGTGAAAGTAAACACCGTTTCGAAGCTTTTCTTCAAAGATATGGCTCGGGACAGTTGATTTCACTGTTTCACGATGTTTTCATTAGAACCTGCCGTTTACACACCTATACTGGTTTAAGGTACATTCTGAGCCCTTTTATGCTCTCAAAAGACGTTTTCAGGCTGGGAAGAGGCCACAAGTGGATTTTGTGAAAGTAAACACCGTTTCGAAGATTTTCTTCAGGGGAATGGCTCGGGACAGTTGATTTCACTGTTTCACGATGTTTTCATTAGAACCTGCCGTTTATACATCTATACTGGTTTAAGGTACATTCTGAGCCCTTTTATGCTCTCAAAAGACGTTTTCAGGCTGGGAAGAGGCCACAAGTGGATTTTGTGAAAGTAAACACCGTTTCGAAGATTTTCTTCAAGGGAATGGCTCGGCACAGTTGATTTCACTGTTTCATGATGTTTTCATTAGAACCTGCCGTTTACACACCTATACTGGTTTAAGGTACATTCTGAGCCCTTTTATGCTCTCAAAAGACGTTTTCAGGCTGGGAAAAGGGCAAAAGTGGATTTTGTGAAAGTAAACACCGTTTCGAAGATTTTCTTCGAGGGAATGGCTCGGGACAGTTGATTTCACTGTTTCACGATGTTTTCATTAGAACCTGCCGTTTACACACCTATACTGGTTTAAGGTACATTCTGAGCCCTTTTATGCTCTCAAAATACGTTTTCAGGCTGGGAAGAGGCCAAAAGTGGATTTTGTGAAAGTAAACACCGTTTCGAAGATTTTCTTCAGGGGAATGGCTCGGGACAGTTGATTTCACTGTTTCACGATGTTTTCATTAGAACCTGCCGTTTATACATCTATACTGGTTTAAGGTACATTCTGAGCCCTTTTATGCTCTCAAAAGACGTTTT
>JAVDOI010000091.1:572500-587995 GCA_032191485.1 Leptoclinus maculatus | reverse complement strand
GAACAGTGATGACAAAGGGAGTGGCTGGCATTGGGAAAACAGTCTTAACACAGAAGTTCACTCTGGACTGGGCTGAAGACAAAGACCACCAGGACATACAGTTCACATTTCCATTCACTTTCAGAGAGCTGAATGTGCTGAAAGAGAAAAAGTTCAGCTTGGTGGAACTTGTTCATCACTTCTTCAGTGAAACCAAAGAAGCAGGAATCTGCAGGTTTGAAGAGTTCCTGGTTCTGTTCATCTTTGACGGTCTGGATGAGTGTCGACCTCCTCTGGACTTCCACAACAATGAGATCCTGACTGATGTTACAGAGTCCACCTCAGTGGATGTGCTGCTGACAAACCTCATCAGGGGGAAACTGCTTCCCTCTGCTCGCCTCTGGATAACCACACGACCTGCAGCAGCCAATCAGATCCCTCCTGAGTGTGTTGACATGGTGACAGAGGTCAGAGGGTTCACTGACCCACAGAAGGAAGAGTATTTCAAGAAGAGATTCAGAGATGAGCAACAGGCCAGCAGGATCATCTCCCACATTAAGACCTCACGAAGCCTCCACATCATGTGCCACATCCCAGTCTTCTGCTGGATCACTGCTGGAGTTCTGGAGGAGGTGTTGAAGACCAGAGAGGGAGGAGAGCTGCCCAAGACCCTGACTGAGATGTACATCCACTTCCTGGTGGTTCAGTCCAAACTGAAGAGGATCAAGTATGATGGAGGAGCTGAGACAGATCCACACTGGAGTCCAGAGAGCAGGAAGATGACTGAGTCTCTGGGAAAACTGGCTTTTGATCAGCTGCAGAAAGGCAACCTGATCTTCTATGAATCCGACCTGACAGAGTGTGGCATCGATATCAGAGCAGCCTCAGTGTACTCAGGAGTGTTCACACAGATCTTTAGAGAGGAGAGAGGACTGTACCAGGACAAGGTGTTCTGCTTCGTCCATCTGAGTGTTCAGGAGTTTCTGGCTGCTCTTCATGTCCATCTGACCTTCATCAACTCTGGTGTCAATCTGCTGTCAGAAGAACAAACAACCTCCTGGTGGTCTAAAGTCTTTAGAGACAAACCTGAACCAATACATCTCTACCAGAGTGCTGTGGACAAGGCCTTACAGAGTCCAAATGGACACCTGGACTTGTTCCTCCGCTTCCTGCTGGGTCTTTCACTACAGACCAATCAGACTCTCCTACGAGGTCTGCTGACACATACAGGAAGTAGCTCACAGACCAATCAGGAAACAGTCCAGTACATCAAGAAGATGATGAATGAGAATGTGTCTCCAGAGAAAAGCATCAATCTGTTCCACTGTCTGAATGAACTGAATGATGGTTCTCTAGTGGAGGAGATCCAACAGTCCCTGAGTTCAGGACGTCTCGACACAGATAAACTGTCTCCTGCTCAGTGGTCAGCTCTGGTCTTCATCTTACTGTCATCAGAAAAAGATCTGGATGTGTTTGACCTGAAGAAATACTCTGCTTCAGAGGAGGCTCTTCTTAGGCTGCTGCCAGTGGTCAAAGCCTCCAACAAAGCTCTGTAAGTACAGAGAGAGTTAGTTTCATAAATACTTTATCTTTACTACATATTGCTTATTTTTTCTTCATCATTGTCTCTTCAGACTGAGTGGCTGTAACCTCTCAGAGAGAAGCTGTGAAGCTCTGTCCTCAGTTCTCAGCTCCCAGTCCTCTAGTCTGAGAGAGCTGGACCTGAGTAACAATGACCTGAAGGATTCAGGAGTGAAGCCGCTGTCTACTGGACTAAAGAGTCCAAACTGTGAACTGGAAACTCTCAGGTCAGATGCAGTTATTTTGTCTTCAATGATTTAAATGTGCCTCTAAACTATCAGCTCCATGCAGTGTAAACAGCCTCTCTCTTTCTGAGTCTTTGTATTTGTTCATCAGGATTTCAGATTTCATGAACCCCTTTTTCACCAGGAAATTAACCAGAACTATGGAACCAGAATAACTAATCTCAGAGACTAAGCTAGGGTCCAAAAGTCATTTTTGAATTTCCGTTTGTGTTTCCATCACATCGTAAGAACCTTGCATAACAGACAAATTTGATCCACAGTGGATTAAAAACAATGACAGTTTGAAACAGTTTTCATTCACAATAAAACATCTCAGGGTCATCCTGTTGTTCCTCTTATTGATGCTTTGTGATGTTATGTTTGATATAATTAATGAATGAAAAGGAGAAAAGCAGAGGTGGAAAAGAGACTGAAAACTTGAATGTCTGTCTCTACAGTGACGATCTGCTGAGAGTTTGATGATTGTTTATTTCTGCTTTAGAACGTAACCGACATGAAATCAGAATATAAAGTTTAATTTTTCTTTTTCACTCACTTTGTCGTCTCTCTCTCTCTCGTTCTCTCTCGTCCTCTCTGCTTGTTTAGAATCTATTTATTTTTTTATAGCTCGTTTCTAGTCTTCCGACCACTCAAAGGTCTTTACACTACATGTCATTCACACATTTATACACTGATGGCACACCCTTCAGGATCAATTTGGGGTTTAGTGTCTTGGATGAGGACACTTTGACATGCAGACTGGTGGAGCTGGGAATATATCCGCAGATCGTCTGATTGGAAGACAATCCACTCTACTTCTGAGCCACAATAAAGAACATTAAATATCCACCTCTCATCCTGATATTGATACTACAGTACTTCCTGTAAACTGAATTTTTATCGTGTTTAGAGTACAACAGTATCCACTTTCACTGAACAAATTATCTTTGTTCTTTCTGATTGTACTTTAGTCCAGACTCATAAAGGATTTTTTTTAACACAAATATTATTTTTCTTCTTGTTGATTGTTGTCTCTTCAGACTGAGTGTCTGTAACCTCTCAGAGAGAAGCTGTGAAGCTCTGTCCTCAGTTCTCAGCTCCCAGTCCTCTAGTCTGAGAGAGCTGGACCTGAGTAACAATGACCTGAAGGATTCAGGAGTGAAGCGGCTGTCTGCTGGACTAAAGAGTCCACACTGTGAACTGGAAACTCTCAGGTCAGGATTCATCAATATGTTCCAATAATGACCACCTTAATCCTGATTTACATTAATGGATAAACTCTTAACCTGCATAAGATTGTGTCTGTGCTTGCATGGTTTTAAACCGATTCCGTTTATTTTGTTTCCATTGTTTAAAGAAATATCAATTAAACATGTTTTATAGTCTTTTTCTTCTCACTCTGCTGTTATAACTTGAAATATCAGAGGATTCAGAGAGTTATGAGTAATGTCAGATTGTTGATGGACATTAGTGTGTCTTTGGTTGTGACTAGAAAACAATCAGTAACAATGTTAATGTAACCTACAGTAGCCGATAGTATCTCAGTACTGCAGTAACCTTCCAGCCCTCACAGTTCCCTCAGATTATGTGACATGTGTGTTGTTTTGTGTGTTTGCAGCCTGTCAGGCTGTCTGATCACAGAGGAAGGCTGTGTCTCTCTGGTCTCAGCTCTGAGCTCCAACCCCTCCCATCTGAGAGAGCTGGACCTGAGCTACAATCATCCAGGAGACTCAGGAGTGAAGCTGCTGTCTGCCGGAGTGGAGGATCCACACCGGAGACTGGAAACTCTCAGGTATGAAGAGGCCTGCTGCAGCCACAGACAATCAGTCTGATAGAGGAGGTAGAGCTGGAAACGTGTTCTCTGTCTCACTGTCAGCCTGGTTAATATGACCCTGACACCAGTGGTGGGCCGTGCAATTCATACCTGGGCCTTCAGTGCTTTCCTACTACAGCTGAACCTCCTAATAACCTCATTATGACGCCACAGCTACGGATTATTTGTTTCGTGTAAAAATGAAGCTCAACACCTACAAATACACTAACTGCACGGTGCAGATACATGAATACGCGCATGACGGGATGCTGCGTCATTAACGGACAATGTATAAAGTCAAAATCAATTCGCAAAACTGCAGCACTAAAACAAGTATTTATCCGCACACTGAAGAGCCCGAGCCATTCAAATATTATTCACATCAGAGGGAACAATATGAACCATTTCATAAAAACAACACCAAATGAACACGGTAACGCTCCTATCACTCCCTCCAGGAAATACTCAACACCTTAGTTCTTGTTAGTGACGGATTTATTCGTCTGTCAACACCAAGAGGGAAAATGAGTCCACTTGAAAACACATGAATCTTCAAAGTAGATCACGTAAACACTTTAACTTTAACACTTTGACTTTAACACTTTGCGCGGAGTATATAGACTTCTCCCACTTCACGTGCCTTCTTGTTGCTGTGCACCGACTAAATGTGTCCCCAGAGCAACATAGGACGTAACAATAGTTCCTATCACATATAAAACCAAACAAAAATCCATCTTCATAAAAACAAGTTGTACAAATAATAATATATAAACAAGCATATTAAAGCTACTGCAGATGTACAAACAAAAGCAGTTCACTTACCAAAGCTGCTGTTCACTATTTAAAGACAAAGTCCATCCTCCTTTCTTTGTTAATAAAGAGTTTAATCCCACGGTTGTTCAGTACATCCGTGCGTTTTAGTTCCAGTAAGAAGTCCTTCTCGATTCATGGACGCCAGTGAAGACAGTTGAGCCTCCCCAGTTGTATTTCTTTAATGCGTTTGAGGCTGAAAATATCCGCCTGACAGAGGCAGCAGATATTGGGATTGTCACCGCCCAACATGTCAGGCTAGCCCACTGACCAATCACGTATGGCTAGGCCAGCTAGCAGGCTCTGACACTCAAAGAATACGCCCAACATGTCAAACTAAAAATCTGATTGGTTGAACACTATGACAATCAACAATATCGTCCCCATTCACTTAAACTGCACATGGATTCACTTGTGATTCTGCAGGCCTCGGGCCTCTCTTCTCTCAAACTGTTTGTGTCCCACATCAGACCATCAATGCAGACAGAAGTAGTCAGGGAACAGTAGCCAGGATGAGCCCAAACAGGGAGGGAAGGTGATGAAACTGTTGTTTTTCTGGAGCGTTGTCTTGTTTCAACATTAGAAAATAGGACAGTGGTGTATCCTGACACGTTGACATCAATGTTTGTGGGCTCATATCAAACAATAGATTGATATTTTGATGCTCGTCATCTGCCACCAGTGTGTGTTGCCCTTTAGTCCAGACATTATTGTGAAAAGACAAACAGACAAAGAAACAATCTGTTTAAACCGTCTTGATGAATCATCACAATAGGAATGTTTGATGTTTTAAAGGAGTTCAGCTTTACCTGGTTTTGTTTGTTTTGCACTGAGAGCCAGTTCCCTGTCTGATAAGAGTCGACTTGTTGAAACTACAGGTGACAGTCGGCCACAGACGCTCAGTGAAGAACCAACAGCTGATTGTGGACATGGTGTGTCAGAGCCCAAAGAGGTTTATTTAGGACTGGACCAAAGTTCTAGGGGGACACAGGTAGTGCTCTGTGGCTGCAGACGGACTTGAACTGTAATATTTTCACCCCCAGATTACAGATAATAGAAACCAGTGTTGACTGTTGCTAGGAGACGGGATGTGAACAGCTTTGTACATCCAACCATCCCCCCCGACCTCCTCCATCAGAGGGTTTGTGGCGCTGTAGTGATTTCAGGATACTTTCTCCTTTACTTCTGAGAGACAACAGTCATTATTACACAAACACAAGAGGTCGCTTGTCAGGACCAAAACATCCAACAATCAATACTTCTATATTGACAACGGATCAGCTGACTCTGTGTGATGGTGAAGAGTTGTGTGGTGGTGATGAACCCACAGAGAACTGTCTCCATCTCTGCAGCTCTACAGAGCTTTTTAGCCTCTTTTAGCTCCTAGTTTTGGTTCTGCAGCACATTTCCTGTTTGGTTCAGTCTCAGTGTTTCCAGCAGCAGCTGTTTTCATCCAACAAGCTGTGATGAAGCCACTGTTCACTACCTGCTCAGCAGCAAACAGCAGACAGACTCAGTTAGAGACTAGCTGGTGAACATAGTGGAGCATTTAGCAGCTAAAGAGACAGATGTTTCCCTCAGGAGGTGGTGGAGACCAAACACAGAGCGGTTAGAGAGCTGAACTTTGCACCAACAGAGACTTTGTAGCTGAGTGAAGATCACTGCGTCACCAGTGTGGTTAGCACTACGTCACAGGGATCTGTAGCATATATACATACGGCGATAATTCAACCCTTTGTTGTACGATATCGTTGTTTGTTTGTGATCGATCGTAATGTTTTCTATCTGGTTGTAACTCATATGATGGTGGAAGTACGGCAGTGGTGGGCCGTCAGGGCCTGCAAAGCCTTCTCTGCTGGCCTAAACAGAATCACAAAGTTATAGCTATTTTATAATTTAATAATTTTATGATTTATAAAAAAAAATGTCCCATTATCTTATTTTCTCATTGCACAGCTACTGTCTTCCTCAGCTGCTCTGCTTCCAGTGCAGCTTGTTTTAAGGAGAGCTTTTATCCAATCAGATTTCACCTCTGTGAACCTTATTGATTATTTGGTAAGTGAAACTGCTTTTGTTTTCTTTACATCTGCAGTGTGTTAGTTTTGCCTATCGTGTCGTTTATGGATATTGTTCCCTGATGTAAATACTATTTGAATGGCCCTTGCTCTTTAGTGTGAGTGTTGCTGGATTGTTTTGTTGCTTTGTTGTAAATATATGTGTCTGGTTCTTGTGAGTTCGCTCTTGTCATTGTGTTAATTACATCGATTTTGACCATATGCATTGTCCGTTAATTACGAAGCATCCCGTTCTGCGTGGGTTTAGGGTCCGGATGATTGAATCTGTTTGGGCTGTTTTCTTTTACAAAGCAAGAATGATGGTCTGGAGAAATGTGGATTGTGTGGCGATTGCTTAGCCCTGTTTGAATCAGTAGGGAACAGCTGCCTAAACGCTGCGGGGAGAATGTAGCGTGAGTTTGTGCGTGTTGTTTTCCTTACTAAGCTAGTTTAGCATAGCCTCGCAGAACACACGTGCCTCAGCTGTGTTTTGTTTAGTTTCCGGGTCAGACGCTGACCCGGAAACTAAACAGACAGACAGACCGTTGTCTCCACCGAAAACATTATATTTACCACAATTTAAACTTCTGCATTTTCCAAATGCACTAGTATTATTCAAACGTATTGTTCGGTTCGTAAGCCTCGTACCGAACGGTTTAATACGAATACGTGATGTTACACATACATATTCAGAGTATTTTTGAAAAGCTATACCTATGCATTATGTGGAATATGAAGGACTACCATGAGGCCCAGTCATGTAGCCCTTCACAATACTTTGACCAATATTTCTGCTTCTTCAGAGCAGATAAAGGTTTTTACAGACATGGAGACTTTTGGAAGAAAACCTTGAACTAGACCAGTAATTAAATAAACAATGATTATTTTATTTATTGGTTTATTTGATAAGGACATTGCACATTAATAAAAACATTTCTGTAAATGTGCCAGAGTTAAAGCCAAAAGGCTATTTTTCATCTGTAGTCCCAAGAGGAAGATGTTCCATAATAAACCTAAAAACAGAAGATAAGATTACATTTAAAACGTTAAACAATAATGACGATTTACAATGCGTGCACAAACAATGAAACAAGTGAGAATAAAACTCTTCTACATTGTCAAGGACTAACAAGACATGCAACACAGAGGCTCTCAAAGTCAACACACAACGCAAATACAATAAGGGATGACTATGTTAAAATAGAAACATGCACTGAAGACAATATTATGATGCAGTTAGACACTAAAAAACATCCACGTCAGAGGAACAACACATCAAAGCATGCAGAGTATGTGAAATACATAAATCAGACACTAAACAACAATAAAGACATGCAGGTAGATGAGGGTCCACCGGCAAATTCAACACAGACAGACAGGTGACAACAGACAGACAGACAGGTGACAACAGACAGACAGACAGGTGACAACAGACAGACAGACAGGTGACAACAGACAGACAGACAGGTGACGACAGACAGACAGACAGGTGACGACAGACAGACAGACAGGTGACAACAGACAGACATATGGGGTCAGATCAGTCTCAATAATTGCAAATGCGCACAGAACAATTCACAAATATATATATTATATATAATATATATATATATATTATATTATATATAATATATATTATATATTATATATATAATATATATATTATATATATTATATATATTTTCTGGAGCTGTAACGAGACCAATGTTGGAGCGTCTGCTGTAGTTCTCCATTGAGTCCGCCTTCTGTTTCAGCTCTTTTCTTCTTCAATGTGACTGATGCAGGTTTTTAAGTCCTCAATGTCGTCTTCATGCAGCTGACTCTGTGTTGTACTGCAGTGGTTTGGTGTTTACCTCTTATATTATAATATAGAATAGATAATAATGAATATCAGCACCGTATTCATGGTTCAGTAGAAGCATCGAGCCGTGATATGAAGTCTGGTTTACTGGCTGATTGCGTCCATGAGCGACTGAAGGGAGACTTGACTTTGGTCGGCCATACTTTGGGTTTAGATGTCAGAGATTTCACAGGTAATCAGCTACTTGTTCACTAGTTTAAAGGTCGTACATCCGTTGGTTTGAACTTCTAGAGGTTCTATTAACAAAGTGACTCAGCCCATGCAGTGAGACTCACGCACGTGAGACCACGACCCGGAACCAACACGACTACTTTATAAGATGATAATATGTCACATGTTGTGTTTACAGCTTGTTCTCACTGAACCACAAGTGGACAAAGAAATCAATTGATGCAGGTTTAAACATGTGATTTACTGACTGACTGGTGGAGGAAACTGAGTGTGAAATGGATGATGATTGTCAATATAATCCTGATAATAATAGATCATGAATAAGTGAACATAATGAGCTGTCGTCATGGGCCAATCAGAAGAAGCTCCAGTGAAGTAAAAGAATATGAGCTGATGAATAATAAGTGCTCCATGTGAACATGAATAACAAAGCTCTGTGTATGAGAGCGATGTAATGTCCATGTTTCCATGCTGCTCTGACCCCCCTCCTCCTTTCAGGGTGGAGCCTGCTGGAGTCCGATGGTTCAGACCAGGTCTGAGGAAGTGTAAGTGTGCTTTGAGTTTGATTCATGAAAACAAAGCATCTTCAAACTGTGACATCACTCATTCACATCTCTGATGTCATCATCAAACACATGAGAGATTAATAACTGCAGCTGTATTGTGTCTTGTTCTCTCCATCAGATTCCTGTGAACTCACACTCGACACAAACACAGTGAACAGAAGACTCAAACTGTCTGACAACAACAGGAAGGTGACACGTGTGAAGGAGGATCAGTCATATCCTGATCATCCAGACAGGTTTGATGTCTATCAGCTGC
This sequence comes from Leptoclinus maculatus, assembly GCA_032191485.1. NCBI lineage: Eukaryota > Metazoa > Chordata > Actinopteri > Perciformes > Stichaeidae > Leptoclinus > Leptoclinus maculatus. The sequence goes on along the minus strand of JAVDOI010000091.1, from coordinate 578,680 downwards.
TGTGTAGAACTGGTCTGACTGGTCGCTGTTACTGGGAGGTCGAGTGGAGAGGAGGAGTTGATATATCAGTGAGTTACAGAGGAATCAGAAGGAAAGGAGACAGTGTAGACTGTTTGTTTGGATTGAATGATCAGTCCTGGAGTCTGTTGTGCTCTGATGGTCGTTACTATGTCTGTCACAATAAGACACAAACACCCATCACCACCTCCTCCTCCTCCTCCTCCTCCTCCTCCTCCTCCTCCTCCTCCTCCTCCTCCTCCTCCTCCTCCTCCTCCTCCTCCTCCTCCTCCTCCTCCTCCTCCTCTGGTAGAGTAGCAGTGTATGTGGACTGTCCTGCTGGCTCTCTGTCCTTCTACAGAGTCTCCTCTGACACACTGATCCACCTCCACACCTTCAACACCACATTCACTGAACCTCTTTATCCTGGGTTCAGGTTCAGGCTCAGGTCTGGTTCTGGTTCCTCAGTGTCTCTGTGTTCTCCGTAGGAGGGAGAGTCTCCTCCTGCTACAGAAACCTTCTCTCTGCTGACCAGATAGTTCAGTGTGTACAGGATCACACACAGCTGATGTTAGTTAGGAGAATGTGGGTAGGAGTTTATCCTCAGGGTGGTGTTTGTAGTGTTCTCTTTCCAGTATGGCTAGAGGTTGATGAAACAATACTCTGAACAGAGTGATGGAACTTCAACAAGCTTCCTCTCATTCTTGAAGGTCGTACATCTTATGTGTCCAAACAGAACATCATGTATTCCTTGTCCCCGGAGAGAGCAAGTCTCACTATATTACAACCCTCTCTGATCTCTAAATGAACATAGATGTGTTATTAGCAATACTATATATGAAGTGAAATAAACAAGTCTCCTTATTTGAACCTCAAAGTGTCCGTGAGTCTTTTCTTCTTCTACTAACAATAGAAACACAAACTTCATGACACTTTGAATGTGTTGATGTTGTTTAAAGCCATTGTGAATCTATTCACTGATGATGTGACGAGCAGGAGTCCAGGGTCAGAAGCATGTGTCTGTCTTCACTTTTCATTCTGAAGGCATATTTCACCTTTTTATTCCTAAGGAGAGGAGAGCTTATTACTTGTTCCTTGTTTTTGTCAAAACAGCTTCAATAAGCACAATAAAAGCAACGCTTGATGAATGGACCAGTCCCAATACTCACACTTGCAGTCTTGAGCACTTCTAGGTGTGTGTTCATGTGACGGTCAGGAAATAGGAGGGAAGTTATTCCAAAGCACTGAACTCACACTTCTGCATGCTTTATGTCCCACAGTCTCCTGCATCATATCAGTCCAGTTGTTGGCTGAATAATCCACTTATGATTAGTGTTCCTTCAGTGGATGAAGTCAAGAAACCATCTGTCATTTGTTTCATGTTCACCACAATATTCTGGGTGTATGTTCAACATTATTGAAAAAGGAAAACTGGGCAATTTAATTTAAGGATCATTTTTTATATGTTTTGGAGGTAATGAGAAAGAAAACAAGATGTTTTATTTTGTACGGTTCATTTTAGGGTAAATTCACAAGAAGAGATGAGTTATTTTTATGAATATAAACATAATAAACATCCTGTTAATGTACGTATCTTAAAGGAAGAAGTGAGCTGTGACAGAATGTCATATTAACAATTTCTTATTGCTTCTGATAAGAATAATAGGCTGACACTGCTGAGATCAATAAACATCGCACCCTTTGATCACAGTTTTAGAGAAATATATTCCATTGTCATGAAGATTTGATCATAAAGAAAGCATTGAACATGATATATGTCCCATATGTACAGTAGACCTGTTGTAGATCCCTTTGCTTTATTCATTGTATTACTCCCCTCGGCTCCTAAATACGCCTTCATTTGAATCATTTGTCTCTTACAGTCATCCGATTGTAATACTTTGGTTGATCCTACTTATTTATTCCAACAAATCATCTGAAAAGCTCTGAATCATGTCATGTAGACAGTATTTGTGTTTGTGTAAAGCGCAGGATGGCCTCATTAATCAAGTCTGTCTGCATCACCATATACAGTCTACAAATCACTCATTTGAAGCAATGATTGGCACATGTTCACCAAATAATATCAAGCTGATACAAATGAAGGAACACACAAGTCCACCATTCATGATCCTCTTTATTGATCCTCCACCAAGCTCATCATGATGCTCGGATGTTCTGGAGACATCCGTCTCACGGCTCGCTGCACGCTGAGTCAGCACTTGTGCATTTACAATACAGTAGATTAGTGTTGGCATTCATGACATCAAATATAAATGGCATCAGTTGTGTAATGATCAGTAAAAAGCATGAAGAAGTTCAGGCGTATTGAGGGAGGTGTGATCATCCAACAAGTCTTCCTCACATCTGAAAACACAAGCGAGGTTCAGTCACTGAGTGTGTCTCTATGGACTGTTAAAGCCACGGGAAAGCTTTTAGTTCACAAAGATGGGAACAGACTTGTCCTCACACAGGTCTCCCTGTGTCTCCACGCTTAACGCCCGTTATAGAAGCCAGAAGAGGGAGCTCTCTGCTTCAGCAGCAGCTTTTCATTCTCAACCACCTCGTTCACTTTTTCAACCAAATGTCGCTGTCAGTCTGAGGAAGAGTTCAGAAAGATGTCATTTATTAGAGATACTTTACACACTATACACGTTCTCTATTGTCTGTAATGCATACTGATTTATTATATGTCTACATATATAATATTGATATAAACAGTGTTACCAAAATGAAATAGCTAATGATGTTAATAATGATGTAATAACATGTCAATAAACAGGTAATAAAGGAGGTGTAGACTCACTTCCTCCACTGTCATCAACAGGTTTCTCAGCTGTGGAACAAGAACATTGGACCAAACATTGGTGGTCAGGAAGCATTTGACCAGATGCCTGTAGATCTGCATCCATATACACATGTCACATATGACCATGCTGATTGAAGTGACTCACACTTCAAACCACTGAGTTATGGATATTTAAGGTGACGCTCCGGCAACAAAATCCTCTTTTCATGCACTGGTCAATCTATTTACAACATTTCATATTTACATTCAAATAGATTTGTCTTCATGTCTGTTGACAACATTTTCAGATTGATGGAGTTATGCAAAGAGATATCCAAAGTAAATACCTTTGACTCAAATATGTCAACAAAAGGAAACAATTCATTCTGAACCTGCTCAATGTTCAGATTCATGTTCTGGAAATGAGCTCATATTTAATCAAAAGAATGCCTCATTTGCATATTAAAACATAACATTTCAGAAAAAGTGTAATACAAATAGTAATTGAAATAATATAACAGAATTAAAATATGAAGTAAAAGCTTTAACGAAGTGCGTTTGTTTGTTTTCATCTGCAGTAACGTTCATATTTGAATGGCTCGTGCTCTTGTGTGGTGGAATGCGTGGATCCGCTGCAGGTCTGCTGGATTGATGAGTCATGCTTTGTTGTCATATCAATACATGTGACCGGTTCTTATGACTTTGTTGTTGTCATTGTTGATTTGACTATGCATTGTCCGTTAATGACGCAGCGTCCCGTCATGCACGGATTCATGTATCTGCACCGTAGCTGTTCAACTGTAGTAGGACAGCACAGAAGGCCCAGGTATGAAATGCACGGCCCGCCACTGGTTAGTTGTAAGTGGACGTTTTGTGTCCTCACGTCCTTCAGAAGGCTCGGAAGATGTGTGATCTATTGATCAACAGATGAAGTAGTGTTCACTCAAAGTACAAGATATCAACCTGAAGGGATTGTGACTGAAACACACACACACACATATATATATACATATATATATATATATATATATATATATATATATATATATTACTTGATGTATAAATATTGATCATTGGTATCTTTGCTGTCACGTGGCCTGCAGCTCAGTTCTAATGTTCCTCTACAGTAAATATTGAGGTCAAAGGTCATATATGTTGACATGTCAGTGCTGTGTTAACAGCTTGTTCTGCTGCCCCCAAGTGGACAAACACTCATCCTACAACACAAGAAGAAACTACCGTCATAGCAACATGTTGAAATGACTATTGAAGAAGCAGTAATTAAAACAAAAACAGGAAACAATAAGGGTTGATTATGATCAATATTTGGTATGTATTATTGCTATGTTGGGTCAATATTAGTGGAACCTTAGAAACTCTTTTATAGGTTTAATATCACAGAGTCATTACCTGGATGAAGAGCATCAGCCAGGTCGAACCCTAAGACATCTAAAAAGAAATGCAGAATGTCAAATTGAAGAAGAAGAAAAAGTGTATTTCCTCATATGTATGATGTGTATTATAAGCTGTTTCACCTGTTACAGCAGGTGTGGGTTTATCAGTTGCTCCTGTAAGATAGAGAGGCATGAATAGAAGGACTCACTGTCCTCACTAGTTCTCCTTGTTTCCTGCACGCTGTGACTTATCTCATAAGTTTCACTAACTTGATGACAAATGCAGCAATATAACTTCAAAGAAGTTCAAGAGGTGGAGACACACGAGTAGTTCCACCATCAGGGGGAAAAGAAATAGAATGTAACATATTAATCAAATGAAATGAAATGAGACTTGTATTGTTATCTTATTGCCTTTCACCAAACGTTGTAACAGAAGCACTAAAGTAACTAATGAGCCGAGGGGGGCTCAACTCATCTGGTCTTCATGGAATCACTAATGCAACCCCAGCACTTATGTGCTGATCAAATATTACAGCTATCCAGATGAACATTGTGCTAAGTGTTAGCTTGCACTGACGCTACTCACCTTTGCCATTGAAAAACCCACTCAGTCCTGATTGAGAAAGACATGAAGACATGAAGAGTCACGACCAAACACAAGATGAACAAGCATTCAGAGATCCTCTCCCTGCTTCAGTTACAGCCGCCAACATTTAGAGTCATGATGTTCTTGTTATTGGAAAACTCAGGGTGAGTGTGCTTCAACACATGATGTTGGTCTGGAATAAAAGGAGCATTTATTCACACAACACATATTCAACATTCAACAAATATAGTGATGAAGTCACTTTGGCTGCTTTTCTGTGCTGATCAACAATTCTGACGTTGACAATATCTGAGCTCTCTATTCCCCATAATAGAAAAGATGTGACCAGTGCGTCTGAAGCCTTTGAACACTCACCACTGAAACGCTTCGGTCGCTGAGCAGCTGCTTCACGGTGGAGATCTGTGAGCACAGAAACATCAAGTGCATCAAGAAGTACAACAAGTGGAAATACAAGCTCCTGTTTGCTGACTTTTGCATTTGTGATGTGGTTTATCATACCCATCCTGGCTACAGTGTATATGAAAGATCATAAAAGGTCTTCTTATGAATGTGTTATTACTGATGTATAAAGCATTACTACATGAACAACTCATTTCTGTATTTGTCTTAAAGGTCCCTATGAGCAGATCTTTAAAGATTTACATCTCTTGCATCAGGGACACAAAGATTGTGACACAAGGCCGGTTCATCAACTCCGACCCAGGCCGTCTGTGTGGCAATGAGTCTGTGGTGATTCCATCATTACTAATGTGTTAGACGCACCACTGAAACACAAGTACAACCTGAAGCAGCAACAAGTCTCATGTGTTCATGTTGGGGGTCCACGTCTGTTTGGTGGAGTCCCTGTTGAACTGGACTCAACCTGACTGGGCCAGTGGAGGTATGTTAGGTTCAAAGAATCCACTAGATGTCGCTGTGTCTTTAAGAAGTCTCCTCAGTCCGGCTCCTGATGTGTATATACTGTATATATACTACTAATGTTTTAGTAGTAAGTCAATGTAATGTACTACTAAAGGTAGTGATGCTAAAGCAAAACGTATGAACATCCACTGTTATATGTAATGTCCTTCCATTAGATATTTGATCAAATCTAACTATTGTTGTAGATGTTTTCAAAGTAACCTGTGGTAAATGTCTGGAATACAGACCTGGAAATAATGAAAGTTATTATAATACTTTACATTTGACGTTTCACACACTTTTCTGGCCCTCGTACAGAAGAATTGTTCTTTGTTACTATTGACCCAAGGAAGTAAAGAAGAGAAGTCACTTTTTGTAGTCAGGAAAGTAAAAGGTTGATATTGTAGTTGGCAGTAATAAAAGCCTGGGACGCTTTGTGTGAGCCCCTGTGAGGGAGTGGTGCTGGGATTAGTTACACCACAGGTGTAATA